>VDFB02038828.1:101061-275197 GCA_007258455.2 Sequoia sempervirens
AAGTACAAGAACAACCCCATGTATTTAAGGAAGCACACCTTCAAGTGGACAACAAACACCATCAACAATAGGCACTCATAGTGAAAACCCATCAAGTCCACATTCTACAAGTTCAATATCAAGTGATACATCAAATCCAACCTTGGCAAGATTGAGAAAACAAAAAGTTAGAAGTATAAGAGACATTTATGAGCAAAATGAAGGTGAGAATAGTGTAGGTATAAATTCCCTTTTTGCATTATATTCATATGTTGATGATCCTATTCATTTTGAAGATGGAATTAAAGATGAAAAATGGGTAAATGAAATGGATGGGGAAATTGATGCAATTGAAAAGAATGAAACAAAGGAGTTAGTGAGTCTTCCAAAAGGAAAAGATGTCGTAGGAGTAAAGTGGGTGTATAAGACCAAAACCAATGTATAAGGAAGGATTAAAAGGCATAAATCAAGATTGGTTGTCAAGAGATACAAACAACAACCTATAAGAGAATGTGATGAAACATATGCTCTACTTGCAAGAATGGAAACCATAAGGTAAATCTTAGCAATAGCAACCCAACAATAATGGAAGGTATATCAAATGGACATGAAGTCAACCTTCTTAAATGGAGTATTCAAAGAGGAAGTGTATGTGGAGTATCCACCTAGATGTGAGGTTCAGGGGCAAGCAGACAAAGTGTATACCTAGGCATAAAAAGGCACTTTATGGGTTGAAGCAAGCACCATGAACATGGTACAACAGAATTGCCAAATATTTTTTGAGCAATGGCTTTGGAAAAAGTGATGAGTGAGCCTACTCTCTACATCAAGTAAGATGATGGTAAGATCTTAATTGTTTTTGAAAGAGGAAAAAATGGGTTTTACAGGGACCCAAAACCATAAAGTTTACAAACAAAAGATAAGAACATCAAAGACACCGTAAGAAAAAAGGCTGTAAAAACAACAACAAGATAAAGCAATAGCCACCAAAAAATCCAGCGAAGGCCACAAAACCAAAAATCCAGACAAAACGCTAGCAACAATTAAATTTGTGCCTTTAATATTTCCACAGTCTCAACTTCCAAATCGTTCATATCCTTAACCCCCCTCTTTAAAATATGAACCATCTGGGTAGTAGGAGGTGCTTTCCTTTTAAGGTTGGCATGAGTCCTTTTTGATATACCTTGGTCCTCGTTTTTACTTTTATCCTTGTCCTCTTCCAGGTCAACAAATAGTGAGCCTTGTTGCGACTTTTCCAACATTTTAGACATTGCATTGATGATGATGGCATCGTGCCTAGCCATTTTATGGTTTTGTTCCACACCATTTTTCATGTTATTTTTTATTTTGACAATTTTAGCTTCCAGAGTCTTATACTTTTCCTTAGTGTCACCTTCTCCCGTACTAGTATTTTTGTTTTTTCGCTTTCCTTCTTCATTGCTAAGAGTGGCTAGCTTCAGTTCTAGTTCCTCCGACTTGCTATTCAGAAACCTATCTCTTTGATTAAGATCATTAATTTTTTGATAGGCCCATTTTAAAACCCTGAAAATGTCACCAATGCCATTTCTTGGAGAGGCAAGAATGTCACCAGACTAAACCCAGTCTAAAATGAGGTTAACATCATCCAGGTTGTGGGAGCTAGGAAATTTGGTACCATCAACTTTGAAAGAGGTAGGAAGGGAGGGAATAGAGTTTCTGCTAACTTTAGGGTTCTCAGCTTTGTCCTCTAGAGAGTCCATAGAGTAGGAAACCAACTTATTCATAGGGGAGCCCTTGAGAGTGGGATTCTTTAAGGGGATTGGGCAGTCGGGGTAGGCCTTAGGGTTAACTTTAGCGAGATGGGTTTTCTAGGCTAGGTTTTCTTACCAGACAGCTCGAAGGGCAGGTGGGCTTTAACAATTCTCTCCTGGTAAGGTTGATTCTCCGAACCCCCACTATTCATGTCATAGTCCTTAGACGTCATGGAGGCAACAGGTTTGGATAAAGCTGATAGGTTTTGATAGTGTTCATATATTTACCTAATAAGACCAGGATGAAGAATAAGGTATCTCCTGGGATTTTTCTTATGGTCCTCAAGGCTATTACTCAACGAACAAATAGATAATGAGGCAGAGAAATCCGCACCTTATAGCAGAAGTGGTTAAGAATGGAAAAATGATGACCATAAACTCTAGTGAATCTCCTGTCCAGGGTAATATACTCCATTATAACACAAAGCACCTTTCTCCACAATGCCTTGATGGTGTCAATTTTGAAATAGTTGTTGGAAATTTTGACCAATTTAATTTTCTCCTTTTCCTTCTTAGGGAATTTGATTACCACCTCATCATTGTTGTTTTGTATGTAGATGAATTAATATTCATGAGGAATAATGATATACCCATTGCTAATTTCAAAGAGACTATGAAAAATGAGTTTGATATGACAAATTTAGAGTTGTTAAGATATTTTCTAGGCATAGAAGTGCAACAAAAGAAAAATAGTATTTTTATTTTTCAATCAAAGTATCCAAATGAGATCTTGAAAATGTTTAAAATGCAAAACAACTAGTCTACTCCAACACCAACAACCATAGGTCTGAAATTGGGTAAGGATGATTGTAGCAACAATGTGAATCCAACTCTATATAAAAGCATGATTGGAGGTCCCTACATATATTCAATCATGGCCAACTTTAAATCGTGCTTAAATATTCTAATTTTCTTTTGAGATGAGTGTTATGATTATAATATCATATATTCCTAAGTATAATAAGGATAAACACTTGTACCATGCTTAACCTGAATATTAGTTTTAGTTAGTACTTTAAATACTCTTAATTAGGATGAAGGGGTATGTCCTACTATGCCTTGCATAACCACCCCACTTTGACCTGGATCAAAATGTGTCCCCTTTCTTTTTTTGTCTTTTTCTCTTTTGCCTTTAGTTTTCTGCCTTACGCATTTTCCTTTCAAAGTTCTATTGGAGGCGGAACTAGGACCAATACCGAACTTGGAATTTCCTTCTATGTTTTGGTCTTGTTTCGTCTCCGGTTTCGGTTTCGACTGTTCTTTGCCTTGCTCCTTCGTTCTTTGTAAGAGTCGAGTCTGGGACCAACTCGAAATGTTGAACTTTCTCAAAGTCCCTCATTCGGGTCCCGTCCCGGGTCCAACCTCGCCTTTTCTTCCCTCTTCGTTGGTCTTTGTCGGTAAGTGTCCTTTGCCTTAACTTTCATTTCGGCCTTGGGCGTTTTCTTTTTCATTTTGGCAGACCCGGAACCGGAACTGGATCCCAACGTGGGAACTTCCTCAAAGTTCCTAGTTTGGATTTAGTGCCGATCCTGGTTCCACGTCTTTGGTTCTCTTTCCTTTTGGTTTCCTCTGTTTTGGTCGTGGGGTTTTCCTTCCCCTTTCTCTTTCTTTCTGTTCCATTCTTTTCCTCTTTTCGGGTGACGTCGGAGGCGGGTTCGGAACGGAATTCGAACCCGAAACTTTGAGACTTCCTCAAAGTTTCTGGTTCGGATTTGGTTCCGACCCTAGTTTCGTCCGTCATTTCACTCTGGCTTCGCCGATGTTTTGGTTGTTGTCCTTTGCATTTTGAGTTTCTTCGCGGAAGCAGGGTTGGTTCGGGGTGTGAACTCGGGAATGTTGATTGTTTCCCTGGCTTGTTCTTGCCCCAATTCTAGTCCTGGTTCCAGTTTTCGTTTGGCCCCGCCCCCACCAGTTTTGAAGACTGGGGGATGTCGTTTCTGGGTCATGTTTTGTTTTGGTCTCAGTTCTGCTGGGACTTGTTTAATTTTTCTTCTCGGTCCCATGTTGGCTTCGCCTCCACCGGAGTTAAGTTTCTTTTTGGTCAAAAGAATGATACTAATGTATTGTTCTAACGAAGACCTTGTTTTGCAGGATCAAGTCGTGTGCATGAGGATATTTCTTAAGAATCTCGACGAAAGGTCTTGCTAACTGCCTTCAGATGGGTTCTTATATCACCATAAGGATCATGCCTTTGCCACAAGGTCTTGGCAAAGGAAAGAAAGTATCACTGACACAGTGCAAAGGGGGGTCTATCGGGTGTCTTCGGTGAGAGAATCAGTATGTTACAGCGACAAAGGGATGAGCTAGTAAAGCTTTCGCCAAGGCATGGGGTGTCTATAGGATGTCTTCCTGATAAGGGGAGGTTACAATGAAACGCATATAATGAAAGATTTCATTTTGGTGTGACTACGACAGGGTCTTGGTGACACCGAAATTTGGCGAAAGGAAATGAATGCGGTGAGAGGTCTCACCGATGATCCAAAGTCACATCGATGAGAAGGATTGACAGAAGGTTGTGATGTCGGTATAGGGTCCTAGCAAAGAAAATAAGTCTCCCAAACATAGAACGAAGCGACATCGGCCAAGGATCATGCCTTCGCCACAAGGTCTTGGCGAAGGAAGAAAGTCACGCCGAAACAAAAAATAGGAACTAGTGCGAGAGGGTCAACAAAGGATGTCAAGGAGACTCCAAAGAAAATAAGGGTTTCACCAAGTGGTCTCAGCGACCGTCTCGTGTCTTGCCGATAGTGGCGGATCACCCAATGAAGGAACATATCGTTATAGGTCTTGGCGCCCGCCATGATGTCTTGCTGAAGGCGGATGTCCTGCAGACTGAAAGAGGGGGGCCACTGAAGGAAATGAGAGCTCACTGAGAGGACGCGATTTCACCATGACGTCTTGCCGAAGGTCTTTTCGAGGTCGGTATGACCTCTGTGGCTCGCTAGAACCTCTCACCAACTAGCCCGTGCTACACTGACAAACTTGTAGAGAGCAGATCAGGGGCGGAAAGAACGCCGAAGGAAGGATCTGTGACTCACAGGAATACCTGTAAGGTCCACTGGCAGAGGTTGATCAACATTAATGATGATATTCAAGGCAGATTTTAAGAGTTTGAGTATGGACACGCAAACAGTAAAGTTAATGCTGTAGCTACAAAAAGATCTAAAGGTTTCTCCTGAGGACAAGCCATCACTGACTCGGACAGTAAGGATTCACATTGAATGCAGAACCAACTTTCTGTAAAAGATCTAGACGCTGACCCTCTTGCAACCGACTCTCCCAGGTGCAGATATTTTGTAAACCCTAGTACAGGGGACAATGCATTATTTTCTTGTACATTCTGTATATAAGGCACTCTTGCCTCTTTGTAAAGGTTAGAACTTCTAGGGTAGAATTAAGAACTTTGGAGTTAGAAAGTGGTAGACAAAGAGCTTCTGGTTAGTAGTTAGTAGAATAGGAATAGAGGGGATAGAAGCTGATCCTGATTCTTTGTAATAGGAGCTTATTTTGTCTTCTTGGAGTAGGAGTTAGATTCAGAATAGACTCTAATGTATCTTTTAGTCTTCTTAGTGTAAATGGAAACAATTTGGAGCCACATATTTTTTATACACTGGTGATTGTGCCAGCTTTGTAATTGTTGTTTATCTGTCTCACTGATAGTAGAAGCAACCAGATCTTAATCTACTTCATGCTGTGTTTCAGAATGGTGTTAGTCTTGAGTTGATCATTTGATTTGAAATCTTTCAAGGAATGAGGTTTGATTTTCTATTTTGTTTGAATGGTAACTTGCAATCTGCTATTGAAATCAGCATTGTGAATGGATGAAGCTGTGTGTTAGTCACAAGTTAATTATGTTCTGCAGTTTTAGTTAGGAATTCCTTGAGAGGCAACAGGTCTGGTTAATTTGGATGAAGTGTCATTCTTTTCTATTCCAAAGCCATGATTCCTCTTTTTTACATTTCTTTAAAACCTCAGTTAGAATAGGTTTTAAGTTTATGTTTGCTCTCACAATAGTCCAAAAGCTCACACCAGCAGGCCCCTTGAACATTACTGTTACATTGACCACTGAGGGACATCAGCATAGTTGAGACCCAACTACAAAGACCTTGGGAGCTAAGACATCCATGTGTTGCCTTTCTCTTTCAGGAGAAACAAAGTAGCAATATTCTGTTTGCAATGTTGTTGTGCCAAAACACACGTCAACAGGAACTGGCGCTAGAAGGAGGGCCCTATGAGTAATTTTGGATCATTGTGAGTTGGAGTGGGTTAGATTTTTGAAGACCCAGCTCCGATGGGTAGCCCTTTGTATATACCAGGATTTGTCCATGAAATCCCTGGTCACCTGTATGATAGTCTTCCTCTATTTTTCCCTGACAGTGGGAAAAATGCTTTTGAACATGTCAAAACTTGCAGGCGTATTCTCACTTTTCTCCAGGTTCCGTATGAGGATGTTGTTTGTCAATTGTTCATCAGAACATTTCAAGGTTCAGCAAGACAATGGTATGTTTATCTACCACCACAATCTATTTATTCATGGGCAGAGTTAGAAAGCTTATTCTTAGGTCAGTTTGGTCCTCGCACACAAGACTACTGGGAGAACTCATCCCTACAAAATCCAATCACAAAGTCAAGTACTCCACTTGTCAATGAAGTTATAACCATATCATCTCTTTTTAGTCATCTTCCAAAGCATACTCCATTACATCACAATGAAGCTCTAGATGAAACATTTGATTCGCCAGAATATAACTTTGATGACTTGTTTGGTGAAAAGCATGAAATGGATGTAAAGTCAGAGCATAATGGAAATCTCAAGATCGAATCTAGCTTTGTTAAGAATGCTAGTACTAACGATGGCTGTGAAGGAGATGAGGTAAACTCTTCTGACCAAGATGAGAATCAGAGTGATGAGGGATGGACAAAGGAACATGGCTCATGTTGGCTTGATATCCCTCATATGCAAAATCAAATAAAGGAGAAATTAGAAGAGCTGGGAGGTCTGAAACTATCATAACTTGTTGGGCCAGGTGGATGTAGAATACATCGAACTGATCAGCATTCGTAGATGGACTACCATGTCTTCTTAGGAAGGATGGATTTGTATTTCAAGCAAATGATCACTAGTGAAGGAATACTTATGGAGGATCCTTGGAGTACATATCCCCCCAATGAGAATGAGGAGGAAACACCCTTTGGTGGGTTAACATAAGAAGATGACTCTGCTAATTTGAGTAGTGGGCAGATTGAAATAGGTGACATGCTTCAAGATGAGATTGCCAATGAATCTTGTGTTCAAAGTCAAGGACTTAAATGTCAGCATGAAATTTTAAGGGAAGAAATTCAAGAAGATGTGTAGATTAGTCAATTGTTCCTTGAAGAAGTTCATGATAAGGTACATTTGGGAGAAGTAGAGGAATGCCAAGAAAGCAACCAAGAGGCTATATTAGAAATTGAATCTCTTCAACATAATGAAGAGAATGAGATCGAGGCTGATTTTCTTGATTTTGATTCTGATTGCTCAAATGTGTTGTTAGAAGAAGGTCCTTGCTTAGTATCCACAAATCAATTTGTTCCTAACACTGGTGAAGTTGATGCTAAGTGGCATGTCCTTGCTGATGAGGTGCAGAAATATGAATTGAGAGAGTGTTTTCCTGACTTTGACTCCGTCCATTCAAATGAGTTTGAAGAAGATCCTTGTTCACCATGTGCCAATTTCCCTGACATCAATGATGATAAGCTGGAGGAAGATTCTCAAACCCTAGGGGATGACATGTTGCAAGAGAATGTTCAAAGTAAGGATTCATCTCAAGAAATTTATAAATTTTTTGACTCTGTGCCCAGATGAATACAGAGATGCTGGTGAGTGAATATCCTGACTGAAAGATGAAACTTGATTCAGCGGTGTTCCATGAGCTGAGACCTCATGAAGAGGAGATCATACATCATGAGCCTACATTGGTAACTCAAAATCTTCATAATCAGGTGGTGTCCTTTCATTATCCTCTATGTTTTAGTAATTTTCAGTTTGATTATGGCATTGGGGATAGTAAAACATGTTTGTGGGTAAATCATGGAAAAATTGAGAACCCACAGTTGATAATCTCTCAAGCTTTATGCTCTCAGAATGAACTTATTGCTTATAAACTTTATATTTATGAGTATAAAGATAAATTTGCTAGGTTTAGAACTGTGCCTAGTAAGTTAAGATTGTTGCACATAATGAAAAATTAGTCAAGTCAATGTACAAATTTTTACAGTCTTGTGTTTGCAAAGTTTGGCTTTGGAGTTAGTTTAGGATTAGGATTAGTTAGTATTAGTTTTTGGTTTAGTTAGTTTTCTTTATGTTCTGTTTGTTGACAGTTTGTTTCTTTGTTTGTAAATATTATGTTTGCTTGTAAATAGCTTTGTTGTTTATTTGTTTGTCCTTTCTTTTTATCTTTTGTTTCTTTTGTTCTCATTGCTTTCTGTTTGTTTTGTTCTTTGGGGTTTATCTGTTTATTTCCAGTTTTGAAGTGATGGGTTGTTATCTGAAGTATGCTTGGGTCATTAGGAGAGAAGTGGTTTAGATATTTTTAGGTTTCCTGATTGGATGATTTTGTCCTCAATTCATTGTTTCATGCTCGTTATCAATAAAAGTTGTGGAAAGTTTTGAAACAAGGTGCAAAGTGAGTAACCTTCATTATCTCCCTCTGAATCTATCACAAATCAATAAGATCATCTCCTCTTGTAAAGGTATATTTGTCCTAGGATGGCAATGTTGCAAGTTTTGAGTGAAAAATCAGATTTTCCAAGTGTTGTCATGAGGTCCATGGTAGTTTTCAACCCAGATCAGATGTTAAACATTTGACATATTGAAAGGAAAGGAGAACTAAATGAAATGTCTGAAACCTAAAAAAAAAAAGAGTTATCAAAAGAAGAAGAGTCAATATGAATGGGTGATTCCAGTATCTCTACTGGGGCTATGGATGCCTGTCTGGCAGTAGAGAAATGCTGTGGGAAAACTAGAGGTACCTCCGTCGAGGCTATGGATGCCTGACTGGCAGTAGAGCAATTCCCGAGATATCATTGCACAAAAGGAAATCAACTCATGTAGCTCAAATCCTACACATTATTGTCTGAAAGATGAGGAAAACTTTATAAAAGAGTGGTGCACAATCAAGCACACACATAGATTTAGGAGGTAGCCATTGATTGACTTACATTTGAGATCCTAGCTCAACCTTGCTATAACTGACCCAACTGGAGTTGTGATGTTCATGAACCAGGAGTTATGGGTAGCTGAATCCTTCAGATTCTTGAAAATGGTTGAACCATTTCCCCAGCCGAGTCGCCATTTGCTATGACTTGCATAACCACCCCACTTTGACCTGGATCAAAATGGGTCCCCTTTCTTTTTTTGTCTTTTTCTCTTTTACCTTTGGTTTTCTACCTTAGGCATTTTCCTTTCAAAGTTCTGTCAGAGGCGGAACCGGGACCAATACTAGACTTGGAATTTCCTTCTATGTTTTGGTCTTGTTTTGTCCCCGGTTCTGGTTTTGATTGTTCTTTTCCTTCCTCTTTTGTTCTTTGTCAGAGTTGGGTCTGGGACCGACTCAGAATGTTGAACTTTCTCAAAGTCCCTCGTTCGGGTCCCATCCCTGGTCTGACCCCGCCTTTTCTTCCCTCTTCATTGGTCTTTGTCGGTAAGTGTCCTTTGCCTTAACTTTCTTTTTGGCCTTGGGCATTTTCTTTTTCATTTTGGCAGACCTAGAACCGGAACTAGATCCCAACCCGGGAACTTCCTCAAAGTTCCTGGTTCAGATTTAGTGCCGATCCCGGTTCCGTGTTTTTGGTTCTCTTTCCTTCTGGTTTCCTCTGTTTTGGTCGTGGGGTTTTCCTTCCCCTTTCTCTTTCTTTCTGTTCCATTCTTTTCCTCTTTTCGGGTGACATCGGAGGTGGGTTCAGAATGGAATCTGAACCTAAAACTTTGAGACTTCCTCAAAGTTTCTGGTTCGGATTTGGTTCCGACCCCGTTTTCGTCCTTCGTTTCACTCCGGCTCTGCCAGTGTTGTGGTTGCCGTCCTTTGCATTTGAGTTCCTCCGCGAAAGCGGGGTTAGTTCAGGGCGTGAACTCGGGAATGTTGATTGTTTCCCTGGCTCGTTCCTGCCCCGACTCTGTTCCTGGTTCCAATTTTCGTTTGGGCCCGCCCCTGCCAGTTTTGAAGACTGGGGGATGTCATTTCTGGGTCATGTTTTGTTTCAGTCCCGGTTCCACCGGGACTTGTTTAATTTTGCTTCCCGGTCCCGTGTTGGCTCTGCCTCCACCGGAGTTAAGTTTCTTTTTGGTAAAAAGCATGATATTAATGTATTGTTCTAACGAAGACCTTGTTTTGCAGGATCAAGTCGTGTGCATGAGGATATTTCTTAAGGATCTCGACGAAAGGTTTTGTCGACCGCCTTCAGATGAGTTCTTATATTGCCATAAGGATCATGCTTTTGCCACAAGGTCTTGGCGAAGGAAAGAAAGTCTCACTGACATAGTGTGAAAGGGGGTCTATTGGGTGTCTTCGGTGAGAGAATCAATATGTTACAACGACAAAGGGATGAGCTAGTAAAACTTTCAACAAGGCATGGAGTGTCTATAGGACATCTTCCCGATAAGGGGAGGTTACAGCGAACTGCATATAATGAAATATTTCATTTCGGTGTGACTACGATAGGGTCTTGGTGACACCAGAATTCAGCGAAAGGAAATGAATGCGGCGGGAGGTCTCGCCGATGATCTAAAGTCACGCCGATGACAAGGATCGACAGAAGGTTGTGATGTCGGTATAGGGTCCTAGTGAAGAAAATAAATCTCCCTAACATAGAACGAAGCGGCATCGGCCAAGGATCATGCCTTCGCCACAAGGTCTTGGCAAAGGAAGAAAGTCATGCCGAAACAAAAAACATGAATTGGTGCAAGAGGGTCAACAAAGGATGTCGAGGAGACTCCAAAGGAAACAAGGGTTTTGCCATGTGGTCTTAGCGACCGTCTTGTGTCTTACCAATAGTGGTGAATCTGCCAATGAAGGAACATATCGTTGTAGCTCTTGGCACCCGCCATGACGTTTTGCCGAAGGCGGATGTCCTGCCGACCGAAAGAGGGGGGCCACCGAAAGAAATGAGAGCTCGCCGAGAGGACGCAATTTTGCCATGACCTCTTGCCAAAGGTCTTTTCGAGGTCGGTATGACCTCTGTGGCTCGCTGGAACCTCTCACCGACTGGCCTATGCTACACTGATGAACTTGCAGAGAGCGGATCAGGGGCAGAAAGAACGCCGAAGGAAGGATCTGTGACTCACAGGGATAGCTGTAAGGTCCACTGGCAGAGGCAGATCAACATTAATGATGATATTCTGAGCATTCAAGGAAGATTTTAGAAGGAGTTCAAGTATGGACATGTAGAAAGGAAAGTTAATGTTGTAGCTACAAAAAGATCTAAAGGTTTCTCCTGAGGACAAGCCATCACCGACTCGGACAACGAGGATTCACATTGAATGCAGAACTGACTTTTTGCAAAAGATCTGGACGCTGACCCTCTTGCAACCGACTCTCCCAAGTGCAGATATTTTGTAAACCCTAGTACGAGGGACAACACATTCTTTTCTTGTACATTCTGTATATAAGGCACTCTTGCCTCTTTGTAAAGGTTAGAACTTCTAGGGTAGAATTAAGAACTTTGGAGTTAGAAAGTGGTAGACAAAGAACTTCTGGTTAGTAGTTAGTAGAATAGGAATAGAGGGGATAGAAGTTGATCCTGATTCTTTGTAATAGGAGCTTATTTTGTCTTCTTGGAGTAGGAGTTAGATTCAGAATAAACTCTAATGTATCTTTCAGTCTTCTTAGTGTAAATGGAAACAATTTGGAGCCACAAATTTTTTGTACACTGGTGATTGTGCCAGCTTTGTAATTGTTGTTTATCTGTCTCACTGATAGTAGAAGCAACCAGATCTTAATCTACTTCATGTTGTGTTTCAGAATGGTGTTAGTCTTGAGTTGATCATTTGATTTGAAAGCTTTCAAGGAATGAGGTTCAATTTTCTATTTTGTTTGAATGGTAACTTGCAATCTGCTGTTGAAATCAACATTGTGAATGGATGAAGCTGTGTGTTAGTCACAAGTTAATTCTGTTCTGCAGTTTTAGTTAGGAATTCCTTGAGAGGCAATAGGTTTGGTTAATTTGGATGAAGTGTCATTCTTTTCTGTTCCAAAGCCCTGATTCCTCGTTTTTACATTTCTTTAAAACCCTGGTCAGAATAGGTTTTAAGTTTATGTTTGCTCTCACAACAGTCCAAAAGCTCACACCAGCAGGCCCCTTGAATATTACTGTTACATTGACCACTGAGGGACATTAGCATAGTTGAGACCCAACTACAAAGACCTTGGGAGCTAAGACATCCATGTGTTGCCTTTCTCTTTCAGGAGAAACAGAGTAGCAATATTCTGTTTGCAATGTTGTTGTGCCAAAACACACGTCAACATGTCCTACATAGTTAAGCCTAAAAATAAGGAGGATATCTTTTTCCCAAACCCTCATATCATCAAATATTGAATCTATATATTATTTTATGATTATTAAAGGTCACTCACTTAAAGTGGTTTTCTATTTTATATATTTTTTCAATTATTTCTATGAAATATTATAAAAAAGGTAGCAAAGCTATGATTTGGGCCAATCTTTTTGTTTTTGTCATAACATTCAAACCATTATGAATTTGGACTTGATTTTTTTGAGTTATGAGCTACTTATACCATAAATATTCAATAAAAAAATAGATGCTTATTCTAAATTTTGTGAAAGTTATTCAAATTTTATGATTTTCCACTAATTTGCTCTACAAGTTGCAAAATTGAAAAAAATTTGAAAAAATATTTACGCTATTAGAAATATTATGAAAAATTAATTCAGGTTAGTTCTTTTAAATTTATTGTTAGAGACTAAACATATTCCTTAATTTAGTGGTCAAATTTTTGTCAATACATGAAGACCAAATTGTTTCATAGCTCAATGTTCTAAAATTTTATGGTTACAACTCACACTAGATATTATTCCCATTGCATAATAAAAATAATAATCTAGAGTTCAAATTAAAAAAATCTTCAAGCCATGCCATCTTTAGGACCAAAGGGATTTAATATGAATATATAATCCAATGACCCTCTTTATTGTCGACCACCTAAATTTAGGGAATAATTTTAACAAATTGTGAAAGGGTGGCACACTTCATTAAGGATAAAATATTTGACCCATTTGCAACATCTTTAAATAAAGGTTTAGATAGGTTTAGAAAAGAAATATTATCATAATTATGGGGCCTACAAAACCACCAAGGTGGGTAGAACCCTAATAGACAAAATCAAGGGATATGACAATTTTTCTAGGTCCAAAATTAAACCTACCCAAAATAGATATCTATAATTTTGATGGTACAAATGTAACTTCATAGATAAGTCTCATGGAACAATATTTTAAACTCCATAATATATATGAGAGTGTAAGGGTTGATATAAGTTCACTACATTTAGAATATAAGCCTTATCAATGGTTCAAATGGATGCTAAGTAAAAAATAAGGGAAATTACTTAGTTGGAGAGAATTTACTAATGAATTAGTAGCCCAATATGAGCAACCATGGAAGGGAAGTTATTTTACACAATTAACAAATTTAAAACAAATTCACTTTGTAGTGGAATATAATGTTGAGCATAAGAAATTAGTAATGCTAGCCCAAGATGTGACACTTTATCAAAGGATACAAATGTATATGAATGGAATTAATGAAAAATTAATCTTCTTGTTCATCTATTGGAGCCTTGTAATGTTAGAAAATAAATGCAATACATAATGCATATCGAGAAACAAAACATCACCACTAAAATATCCACAGAAGACCAAAGTGTAGAATGGAAAAATGGAAATATCACTAATCCTATAAAAAAATGAGGCTAACTTATCTAAACCAAGATAAATAACTAAGATCTCTCCTCAACAAGAGATATAGAAAAGAGAAAAGGGTTTATGTTGGTGTTGTGATAGAAAATGGTCTAGGGATCATAAATGTGCTAATAATGGTAAGAGACTAATGATTATTGAGAATGAGGTTAAGAAAAGGGAAGACACCACTATGGAAGAATTAAATATGGAACTTGCACATGAAAATTTTAAAGATGAATAATGTTCTACTAAACTTACCTACATGTATTGAATGGAATAAGAATGTTCTACTATTTAATTACATGTAAATTGTATTGAATGAAGTGTTTGGTTATATAAAAAATATAAAGGTGATATTGCTCATTTATATTGTAGACATGCAAAATTAGCATCATGCACTTAATTAATTCATATTCATTCAATCATTAAATAATCTCACCTTCATCCATTCATCAGGTAAATTGAACTCATTAAATTCATTCCTAAGGTTGTTCATTTAAATTAAATAAATCAAAGTCTCACATCAACCTTTTAATTAAATAGACCAAACTTTATTTAATTAAATCTCCAAATGCATATTCCATCCCTCTTTGATTTAAATAAATCCAAATATTCAAGTCAAAAGGGTCAAAACATCCTAATCATCGTTAAGCTAATCTAATCCTGATTAACCTAACCTAACCATCCATCACATCCTCTAGCTTTTCCCACTTGCACCAATAAATCATTTTAATCCATTTATAAATTCATCATTTTCTTTCAACTTGGCATAAAAATGGAATATTCTCTCAAGTTTGAAAATGAAGACAATTTGACTTGTCCCTTCCATCATTGCAATAACTTCTCTATTTCATGTCCCCCACTCAACATTTATTTCACAAATTATTTGAATCTCCCTCTCTTGGGCACATTGTCCAAAACTTGCACATTCCTCAACCTATGACAAGTTGACAAGTGGCCTCATCTCATTGGCTAAATCTTTGTCCCACATTCATCCATTTGGCCATTCTCTCATCAAAACTCTATAAATGAAAGGCTTATTCTTCATCTTGATCATCTACAACTCTTATGCAAAGTTACTCTCTTGAATTCAGAACTAATTTTTCTGTTGACCATTGCATTTCATCATTTCAAGTTTTAGCAAGGATTGGAAAAGGGTCATTGGCACATTTGACACCAATCCACTATGGAATAGGTACATGTTATGCTCTTAGATGTCTTTTAATCCTTTTTGTTATTTGTTGCATTTTGAAGTATTTACATGTTATTTCATAGGAGCATTTTGATGAATTTGTAGGCTACTAACCCATGCTTGAGGTTTTAGTGTTTGCAGATTTTAGGTGATCACATATGGTGCTAGAAGGAGGGATCCTCAAAGCTTATGAATTTTTGTTTTGTCTTTGAATAGTATGCAACAGATGAGTTTGAAAAATTGACGGGTCTTTTAATCATTGTTGTGATCTCATGGGGTGGATAGTATTAAATTCATAACTTTTTGTGAGTCTGACCAGTAACTGGTGTCAATTTTAAGGATTTATGGTGGAAAAACTTGATGGATTTTACTTGTTTAATAGTGGTATTTTACCTTTCATCTGTTTCTTACGTTTGCTTAGATTTTATTCAGCAAAACAAAAACAAAAAATATTCATGTGATTGGATTTTTATTTTATTTTTTCTCTCTTCAAATGTGTGAATATTAGAAGCTCTTTCACATTTAATCTTTATAAAATGCCAAGTTTGTCTTGCATTCCTATGAGATTCACTATTTACAGGTATTTGCTAGAATTTTACTAGTTTGAAAAGGCTTGACCATGACATCGTTGAAGTTTTTAATAAAAATGTAGATTAAGCATCAAACATTTTCTTGTTCCTCTGCTCGATCATAATTTCATAAAAGGTTTTGAGAATGTTGAGGGCCCTTTAAGCATCATATTTCACAAGTTTGTATTTACCAATTTGGGAAGTTGTTGAAGGTTGCTTACTGAAATTCTCTTTTTGTTTTCTTTATAGCACTTAAGTTTTCTGCATATTGGTGCTAGATTAATCAAGATCTGGTCTCAAAAGTTCATAGCGAGTGAGTTCTCAGACGACAACTCCAATGTATTTTTAAATTCTCATCTGCCAACGACATTATGGGAGATGTGTGCCAATGCTACAACGATTAAATTGAGGCCTCATTTTGCACAGAGAGTAAAAGCTCATTGCTTGGAGGCATATATACATTCTAGATATTTCAAAAATGCCAGCAAGTTGTTAGAAGTTAATGCGCCCAAGCCTAAATATCAGGTAAGATATCTAAAAGTAGGCATTGGTTAAAGTTTGGAGGACAATGCATTGATTAGATTTAGAGATATCTCTTCTCCATAGTTGGTGAAACAAGACTACAATCCACATAGGTGCACTTGGAAAGACTGTGATCCATGTGGAAAGTTCATCTGTGGAAAGTTACTACTTGTTGTTTCTAAGCACCTGTCCTAACTCAAGTCTTTGTGTTCCAAATAAGTGGGCACCATCAAGCAGATCCTTGCTTGCTATTCAAATAATGTCATGATGAATAGGGCCAGTAGTATTTGACTTTTATTTAAGTTGAATTCAAACTTTACGCGCCCCTATATATTTATGTGAGTAGAACTTTGATTAAACTGCCACACTCTATCTTCTGCGCAGGGTATGTGCAGGATCATGATGGGCCAAAAAGTGGCAATATTATGGGTATTTGCAGGGTATGTGGCTGATGACCTTTTTTTAATCCAAAATTGATGAAATGAAAAGGGTTTTTAGAGGAGATCCTTAGCTTTCCACCAATATAAATTATGCTTTAGTTTGAATTTAATAAATGATTATTATTTATTTTCTATTAGAATTACGACTAAAGTCCTGATCGATAGGCTAATTGAAAACCATCTATAAATTTCAAACGATATCAAATATTTTGAATCTGAAACATGTGTCACATTCTATGCTTCACATAGTATAGGATTAAAAAAATAAAAAATAAATTTCATGAAGTTTTGACCAAGTTAAGGTGGTCAGACCCACGAGTTTTTATATTTTTCAAAAGTTGTAATAGAAAATTCATAATTAATTATTTACTTGGAAAAAAATTACAAAAAATATACATCACATCTGGAAATGAGTCCTCTACTTATATATAAAATATTATAAAAAAATATTATCATTTTATTATGGTTAGGGTGGTCAGACAGACACCTACTTCTTATTTTTTCCCTAAAATTTAAGTACTACTACATTGAAATATCAAATTTTCACCAAATAGATTTCATTTAATTTTAAATAAACCTAGTAGTTTAAAAACTACATTCAATTTTATATAGATTCTATTCTTACATATTTTTTAAATAATATAGATAACTTATTCAATTTTTTACATCAAGTTTCCTAACACTGATTTTTCTAAATTTTTTGCCACTTAAGGGCCTATTTTTTCCATGATGATCCTGCACATACCCTGCAATTGAACTATGTCCCTGCTAATTCCGCTGACAAGTTTTGATTAATATAGATTGAACTGTGTCCTTGTTGTCATCTCATGCACCTAACATTTATTAAGGCATCCACATAATTCCATTTTGGTGGTCCCATAGTCCAATCTACCAAACTATGTTGAATAGTGGAAGAAGTGTTATGAATATACAGAGTGGGTGAAAGCTTAGTTGTCAGTGATCATCCATCCGTACACCGCTCCTTGACTATTTCCAGTTAAGTGTCCAAAAAGCATTTGTGGCGTGGCTTGCCTGTTGGTTACACTTATGGCATGATATTTAAAATACATTTTGTACATACTGGAGCTTTTCCTATCATAAATTGTGTTGCGATTTGTGTGATCTTTTGTGTTTTTATTGTATGAATTGATTGATCTATTTGACTTTTGAACATGAGCAGGATAAAAGATATTAAGGCTTTTTATTGACATGCTGCTAAAAACAAGGGAGTACGACTTTACACATGTCTAATGCTTGAAAGTTTTAAAAGATCATTCTTGGTTGTCTTTTATATTCTTGCTAATCTCTATTAGCTTGAAAATTTTTAAGGAACATTTATCGGTTGGCCTTTCTTTCCATGCTTATTATCATCTATTTGACCTATAAACATATCAAGGTGTTGGCTTATTGTATTTTTAAAATCATTTTTTAAATTTTTGGTTAAGACACATCCTTTCATAAAAGTCATACATTTGGATCAAAAAGAAAATATTTTTATGTTGACCATCAATTATGTCATAGATAAGAAGGGAGGTACAAATTGAAATAATTTGACATTTGTTTTGTCAAATTACCATATTTCCATTTCTTTCTTTAATAATTGACAAGTCTTGTATATGTTTTTATCAATTTGCAAAATACATGCCTAACTTTTATTTGTGATGGAATAGGAAAAAGAAGGCTATCAAAGCCTAACGAAGGAAAATGAAGCATGAGGATGATATTTTGAAAGAACAAAGTGTTTTTAAACACTTCTTCAAGAAATTGTTATCTTTTCTTTCTTAGAACACTAATGTCGTTTGGGTTTTAAAAGAATCTTTCCAATTTTTTGCAAAGGCTAAAATGAACATTAGGAATGCAACTTATTAGCTTTTGTTTCTTGGATTAACAATTGAAACAAAGTATCTCTCACTCATCTTTTGGTGCTTAAAAAGAACTCACATTTTTCTTTGTGGATTTAAAATGAACAAGTGCAAACTTTGTTTTTCGTGAAGGCTTACTTAAACTAGAGGCATTGAAAAAGGACGTATGCGCTTCTCTCATGCTTTATAGCGATCTTGAGAATCAAAAGGCCTTTTTCATGACTTTAGGGTGAGATAAAGCAATCACCTCCACACTTCAATTTGGGTTTAAAATTGAACAAGATCTTGTGTGAGTGTGAGTGGGGGCATTATCGCATATATTATCTCTCTTTGTTGCCATCAAAGATTGATCAAGTTACAAATTTTTTCTTTACTCACTTTTGTTTATCCTAGAGGGCCTGCCTTGGGGAAAAAGTACTCACCCAAGGGAACGACTCAACTGGTAACACTCTAAAGCCAAGAGTATTTCCAACTGGGATATAAATTTGGGTATTGGAGTAAATGCCAATATCACATGGTTGATTCTGACAAGATGGATCCGAAAGGGGACTCTTGTTGTATGGGTCAATCTCCATGAACGGAAAGTCCTTATTAAAACCCATGTGCTATAATTTTCCAAAATTCTTTAATCTATTTGTTGGTGCAAGAACGGTCATTCTGAAGCCACCCCACACTTTTACAGTCTTTAGTAGAAATGGAAAACATGCCATGGGAGTTTCATGGGTGTTGATGCTTGGCTGCCCCGATTGACGTTAATGAGCCATGGAGGGGAGTCAGTGGGGTCAATCATCTAACCATTCGCTAAAGATAAGCGTAGCTAGACTTGTCCAAGTGGGAATTCAAAAAATATTGTCTTTCACATCAATAGGGTTGTACTTGTTCTTGGTTTGAAAACATAGTGTTTTGATCAAAAACATTGAAAACCAACATTCAACATGAGCATCAAATCTCAAACCCTTTAGGAGAAGTAAATATCCTTGAAAAAAATCACATGTTATTGCTTTCCCTTGGGATTCATGTCCTTAGAGGCTTCTAAACATTTGGATTTCATCTCAATTTTCTCTTACTAAGGTCAACAATAGGTAACTCTTGCCTAAAATTTCCTTTGTTTCCACATAATACACTTTGCAAGATAAGGGGAAAGTTGAGACATTAGACATCTAGATTTGAAATTTAATCAAGAGTGTGTTTGTGGTAAAAATAATCCATTAAGCGAAGATTAAAGACAATTGGACCCCACACATGTGTCCCCAATGATTTCACACAAAATCAAGATCAAGAAACCAAAGGTGAAAGCCCTTAGTCTGAAAGCCCATCAAGAATGTCTCTCTATGTTATACGAAGTCAGACAAAGAATGCTTTTTAAATTTTACTAAAAGGCTTCAAGGAACAATCCTGGTTTGTATTCATTCTATTACTGCCAAAACCCAAATCTTTTTAGACAGTTTGAACATCTTGTTTAGAGAAAAGCTTGTTCTTCAATACCTAGGTCTAGGCAAACAAAGTGTCTTTTTTAGGTTCATCTTAGGATCAAATCAAATCCTTCAAATATCAAAACAAACATCATCTCACAATCACCTTTTGGAAAATCTTGAAATCATCCTTAATGCTAGGGTTTTTGGCAAAATCAAAATCATCAAGATCATTGAGACTAAATCCTTGAAAAATTTATCAAAATCACCTTTGGCTAGGTATGTGTAGATGCATCCTTTTGCATATGCTTATTCAAAGTTATCCAAATCATCTTGTTTAGCTTGGTATATGTAGATGAATCCTTCTTCATATGCTTAGTGAAACTATCATCTTGTTTGGATAGGTGTGGGTAGATGCATCCTTCTCCCCGCACATATTCAAAATTATCATCCTTTGATCAAATCTATCCCTTAGATAATCATCCAAACATATTAGGGTCTATTTCTTCAAAATAAAAATCAAAATCAAAATCAATCAAGGAGAAATGAAAATCAAAATCCGCAACATATCTAAAAGTCCTAAAAGCCTAGTATCTCCTTCAAGATTTACCAAAAATCATAACATTCACATCATCCATCTTTGGCATCATCATCATATCACCTTTCGATCCTCAAGATATCCTAAAATTTTCTACTTTGAGACATAAAATAAAGATCAATCCAAAGAATCAAGAGACTCATCTCCCATTCTTAAAAATTGATCCTTGTTTTATGGTTCAAACTAGATCTCAATACAAGAAGAGCATGGAAGCCAACAAAGAAACACCCGCTTCAAGTGATTTAAGTCAAACCACTCCTGAAATGAATCCCATTGGGTCTAGAAATCTCACAGTTAACCTTCCGACATCATCGCAAAATCCGCAAGAGGAAAACCAAGGAGAGGATCTTACCTTTGGAATGTCTCACAAAGAAATAACTGAAATGCTCCAAAATCCAGAGAACCATAAAATCATCAACATCATGATGAGACTTAACCCTTCATTATACATGCTTGAGCTAGCAAAACAAGGGGCCAAGTTACCTTCGGATTTCGACGTGAGTACCATATAGTGGAGACATAATTTCCTCCAATCTCATCCACCATTCCCATCTCATCTACACCCCCATCCCAAAACATCACGCAAAACATTCCGCAGATCACGACATCGTTTGCTCCAACCCAACCCAATGTTAATAAGGGAAATGCATTTCTCAATGCTATTCAAACACACCCCCTTGTTAATAATCAAAACTTGGATGCAAACACCACCTTGGAACAAAACATACTCGAAAACCCATTACATAAGAATGTTCCTCTCACCTTCCATTATGATCCATCATCATCATTCTTCCACGCAACACCTCAAACGTCTCTCCTCACAAATTTGCAAGAGGAAGGAGACATGTTCGAAAAAGGGGGCATTTTAGACACCACAACATTTTCGCAAGGACTCGCACCCCTTACATTTCCACCACTTCCGCTATTTCAATCATCATCCACACCAATCCTTGGCTTAGGGCTTCCCCCTTTACCAAGTATCGATCAAAAAAACATCCCAAATATCAACCAAAGCATTATGTCAAACGCTCAAAACTTGTCATCGACATCTCAACAACAAATGACAAATGCACAAGTAATTGCAACATCATCGAACACCCCCTAACATCGCAAAGCATAGTCTCTCAAGGGCCAATCACATCAATGGCACCACTTATCACTCAAACAACCACATCAACAACACCATCCACCACTCAAATCATTGACACGACATCACCATTCACCACCACCACAAACTCCATTCCAAATCCACCACCACCAACTTCTACCACATCAAGCCAATACAACATGGCATTGCAAGCTGCTTTTCAAAGGGGATTTCAACAAGTGCAAAAAAAAAAATCCGTACACCTAGCTGCTCAAGCTGCACAAGCTACCCAAGTTGCACAAGCCGCATTACAAGCACAACAAGCGAAACAAGCCCAAGCTTTATTACAACAACAATAACAACAACAACAAGCCGCCCAAGCTGCTCAAGCATTGCAAGCATTGCAAGAATTGCAAGCACACAAGACTACTCAAGCAAAAGCTCTATTACAACAATAAGCGGCACAAGCACAAGCCCAAGCACAAGCAACACAAGCACAAGCTCAAGTTCAGGAAAACACCCAATATCAAGCACAAAAAGCACAAGCACAAGCACAACTTCTTGTACAAAGACAAGAAGCACAATTGCAAGCATATCAATAAGCAATAAAACAATATCAAGAGTAGCAAGAAGTAGCTGAATTGGCAGCCCAACAACAAGCACAAAAACAAGCGTTGTTGGAACAACAACAAGCGCAACAACAACAAGATAAACAACAGGAATTGTTCATACAACAACAAGTGGAAGCCTACCTAGCTTGGTAGAACATACAAATACCATCAAACAACACACCGACCAACCCACCCATCCAACCCACAATCGAAACACCCCAAAAAACTTTCATCCCACCCCCTGATCCGCAAAATGATGTGACAACACAAATCAGGTTTCTCTCACAACAAGTGCTCGATCTTCAATCAGGGAAAAGCACAAAGACATCAAGTAACTTGTGTCCCTACCCATTTGACAGGAGCCTAGTGATGAAACCATTCCCCAAGGGATTTGAGATCCCCAAATTTGACAAATATTGAGGGATGGGAAACCATGAAGATCACATAAGGGAATTCTAGATTCATTGCATGGAAGTCGCATACGACGATACTTATCTGATGCTACTATTCCCTAGGAGTTTGGCGGGCCATGCTATGGAATGGTTTTCTCGCCTACCTTCAGGCATTCAAACATTCCAAGAAATTATAGACGCATTCATTAAGAACTACGCATGCAACATTACAATGGATGTTAGTCTAGAATAACTCTTAGCTCTGAAACAAGGAAAGGGTGAATCATTTTCCTCATTCCTACAACGATGGCGATCCAAGGCCAATCGGAGCAAGTGGACCATGCCAGAAGAACAACAAGTTTGCACTATCATAGCCAACCTTGAAGGCCGCTTGGCATTTCATCTCAAGGTTCAGGGCATCACCACATATGACCAATTGATCTCCAAGGTGCTCAACATTGAAAGATCCCTTATGAATCAACCCACAGAATCAGCATCATACCCCGAACAAGAAAACAACCACCCACCATCCAATTACAATGATAAACCTTGCACGTTGGAAAGGAACAAAAAACATTACTAATGATGGTGTCGTTGATGGCAAGGTGGTCATTAGTGCTCCTTTCCAACATACACCCACACCACAAATCCAAACAAAACACCAAAACAATCATCACATAACACACCAACCAAACAAAAATCCAACAATCAATAATCTCAACGAAGAAAGAGGACCACCCCAACGCAAGAGTTATCCCAAGCAAAAATACACCACTTTGGGGGAACCACTTGAAGACATAATGAAAAAGCTGATAGACGAAAAACTCATCAAGCCTCCTACATTTGAGAATTAGCAAGAACCATATGTGAAACCTCCTTGGTATAACGAGAATCAACTCTGCGAGTTCCATAAAATCAAAGGCCATACCATGAACAGTTGCATGAGATTGAAAAACATCATCCAATATCTCATCGATAAAAGAATCATAAACGTGGAACAACCTACAAGAAATCAAGATCTTAAGATATACACGAATCTGATGCCAAATCATGGCAACAAAGGGAATAACAATGATAAAGGGAAAGGCACCAACTCAAATGTAAATCATGTGTATGAAACATTCGTCGCCTCCCTAGATGAAAACTGCATGATCATCACCACTAAGGGTGCCTATGCCAAAGATTATGGAGTCACCACAAGAGGCGGCAAAGTAACCATCGTAGGATCATCCCAGCCAAATAGAGTCCCCGCATCTAGATCCGTTCCTAATGGCTACAATGTCCTAGATCAACTCAAGAGAACGCCAGCGCAAATCTCCATCATGGAGTTGCTAAAAATCTCATCTGCCCATAGGAAAATCCTTGAAGAAGCGTTGGCCTCATCCACTGTCCCTACAGATCTTGATGCGGAGCAATTCCAAGCTATGGTCATAAATATCATTATGACTAATCTTCTCACATTCTCTGACCATGATTTCTCTGCTCAACCATCTCACAACTGTGCACTTCACTTAGAAGTCATAGTACATAAGAGAAAAGTCAATAGGGTCTTGGTGGACAGAGGTGCGGGTTTGAATATATGTTCTCTCAACCTCATCAAACAATTGAAAATCCCAGAGGATTCTATTGACAAAGGAAAGGGTATCACAATAAGAGCATATGACGATCAAGAAAGAGTGTCCCAAGGCATGATCAAACTCCCTATTCAAGTAGGGCCGAATCTCATGGAAACCACTTGTTAGGTCATGGACCTTGACTTACCATATAACATCCTTCTAGGACGTCCATGGATTCATACAATGAAGGAAGTAGCATCAACTTTCCACCAATGTGTGAAATTCACACATGAGGGACAAGAAGTCACTATCCACCGAGATCCCAAACCCTTCTCCTACTACAAAAATATTGAAGCAAAGTACTACAAAATCCCCCAAGTACCAAAAAATGATGAGGGCCTATCCACAACATACATCGATCCCACCACTCTTGCATCCACTTCTACGACAGAGGCACTCGCCATTCCCACCATCTCTTACATCAATCTCATCATCCAAGACAATGGTTGTGGAAGCTACAAGCTCCCTAACAATGATTTTGTGGTAGGAGAGTTACCACAATCTCCTAGATCATAGGGACGTCCACAAGAAAATCAAGCTTCCACATCACAAACGTCTCCTGAAGACTATCCTAAATTCACAAGCTGGGGAAACCTTGGCTAGGAGGTTATTGAGGAAGATCCATCACATATGCTATATCAAGATGAAAGAACAGTACCAGAATTACCAATGGATAATGAAAGTAAGGGTCTGCAAAGGATGCTCGCAATGGGCTACGACAGAAATCAAAGATTGGGACAAAACGACAATGGGCTCATAATACCTATCATGCTAGAGACGCGACCGATAACAAACCTTATCCTTGGATGTACCCCTCTGAGTATAACCATATGTGGCCGAAGTCCCCTAGTTAGAACTATTAATATTCCTCCTCAGCCAACCATAGCAGAAGTACACTTACCAATATCCACAGGTAGAGACATACATAACTTTATAACTAACATTTATAATAGTAGCGATGACGAGGATACCATGACCAATCTACCTAGGTTATTTGAGGATACCGCCCTTTGCATGATTAGCACCCTCTCCTTTGAAGCAGACCACCAAAATCATGAGATCCGCCTAATATATCCCCAACTCATCGACTACGACCAACGAGGACCACCAGTTCTCGATACATTCAAAAATGATGAGGCGCTCTTAGAATTCATGGGATTGCGGGACAACATTCCATATGGGGATCACAAAGTAGGGTTTACAATGGAGTTGGACACACATGCCTATTATGGGGAAATGATTGAATCCTTCAGTCGCAAAAGTGAGAAATTAAGAATAATATCCAAGTCCTTGAGTGAAAACCACACTATGGTACTCTCTGAAAAGAAAAAAGTAAAAAGAAAGGATACATCCAACAATGAAAACCTCTCTGAGGTGCCCGAGGATGGGGGATTCAATCTTCCTTTAATAGCTATTCATCAGGAAAATTTAGCAGTCTTGGCAGAAAAATGCAATCCGGTCAACCTAGGAACATAAGAGACCCCGCATATCACATTCTATGCAGAATCACTACTATCAGAAGAGAAAGAGATCCTAGCATCCTTCTTAAGGGAGAGATAGATAAACTTCGCATGGAGTTATGTTGACATGCCAGGACTTGATCTAAAGACCATGGTTCACCACTTAGCAGTGTATCCAAAAGCAAAGCCTATTAGACAAAAGCTTCAAAAAATGCACCCTTAGATCACCTTATTGGTCAAAATGGAGCTAAAAAAGCTTCTAGATGCAGGATTCATACAACTAATAGATTATCCAGAATGGGTATCAAACTTGGTACCTATTTCAAAGCCTGACAGAGCCATTAGAATCTGTACAGACTTTAGAGATTTGAACAAAGCATGTTCGAAAGATGACTTCCCGCTTCCAAATATTGACATGATAGTAGATATGATAGCAGGACATGAGATGCTATCACTAATGGATGGATTTTCAAGATACAATGAAATCATGAGAGCAAAATAGGATCAACATAAGACAACCTTCACTTGTCCATGGGGGACTTACTACTAGAACATGATGCCATTCAGCCTAAAGAACGCAGGAGCAACATATCAAAGGGCCATGACATTGATATTCCACGACATGATACATAAGATAGTTGAAGAATATGTGGACGACATTCTAGCCAAGTCCAGAAAGAGAAAAGATCACATAGCAACCCTAAGTGCCATCTTTGACAGACTGGAGGAGTACAAGGTCAGACTAAACCCAAAGAAGTGTGTCTTCGACGTACAATCGAGAAAATTTCTAGGATATATAGTGTCAATGAGAGGCATTGAGGTGGATCCAACAAAAGTAAAAGAAATCCTCGAAATGGAGGCACCGAAAATATTAAAACAGTTGAGAGGTCTCCAGGGCAGACTCCAATCCATTCGAAGATTCATAGCACAACTGGCAGACAAACAAAACCCATATTCTCACCTACTCTACAAGGGAGTAGTGTACATATGGGATACCAAGTGTGAAGAGGCATTCAAAAAAATCAAGGAATACCTACTGACACCACCATTCTTAATGCCACCAATCCCAAGAAAACCATTGATTCTCTATGTATCAGCAACAACAACAACCCTTGGAGCTCTCTTGGCTCAACATGACAAAAATGGAACAGAAAGGGCCATTTATTACATCAGTAGGACAATGGTTGGGCATGAACTAAACTATTCAGTCATCGAGAAAGCATGCCTCATAGTAGTGTTTGCATCACAAAAATTTAGACATTACATGTTGGCACATAAAATAAAACTCATCGCCAAAATTGATCCTCTCAAGTATCTACTATCAAAAGCAATGCTCATAGGAAGAATGGAAAAATGGGTGATGATACTGTCAGAATACGACATTGAATATGTGGAGAGGAAAGCAATCAAGGGACAAGTCATCGCAGACCAACTGGTAGAAGCACCTATCTAATATGAGAATCCTCTTATCTCAGAGTTTCTAGATGAATCCATTTTCAATCTCAACGTAGCTAACCACTGGAAACTATACTTTGATGGCTCATACACACAACATGGATCAGGAGCTAGTGTTTTCTTCATCACCCCACAAGGGGATTGCATACCAAGGTCCTATAAACTGGACATTTCCTTGCACTAATAATATCACAAAATACGAGGCTTTGACTATAGGTCTCAGAATAGCAGTGCAGTAGAACATTATGGATCTCAAAGTGTACGGAGACTCCCAATTGATCATAAATCAAGTGAATGATGAATACCAGACCAAGGACAACAAGCTTACTCCATACAAGAAATTGGTGGAGACTCTTAAAGAATCCTTCATCGAAATTACATTTGAGCAGATACCTAGAGCCAACAATAGAGCAACAGACGCCATGGCAACAATTGGGTCCCTACTGGACATCCCCAACAATGTTCCAAAATATGAATTCCTGATAGAGAATCTTCTAGTGCCCACATTCGAAGTACCAGAATCAGAATTCGTGTGTTAAATAGTTGGTCCCAATGATCCTTGGTATCATGACATTTACACATACCTTCGAATAGGAGTCATACCCGTCGAACTTACCATCAAACCTAAAATGAACCTTTGTCAAAAAGGCATCTAGATTTGTCATCCTAGGAGATACCCTATATCGTAGGAGCATAGAAGGAACCCTACTATGCTGCTTAAATGTTGAGGGGGCATTAACCGCTCTAACCGAAGTACATGACAGTATATGTGGTTCGCACTCGAGTGGAATGACCATAGCCAAGAAACTACTGAGGATGGGGTATTATTGGCCCACAATGGAAAGAGAAGCACATGATCATGCTAGAAAGTGTCTACAATGTCAGCAGCATGGGGACTCATCTATGCTCCAACTTAAGAGCTTCATCCTATCGTCACACCATGGCCCTTTTCGCAATGGGAACTCAATCTCATTGGGAAAATCACACGCACCTCATCCAACGGCCACAAATTCATCATAACCACAATTGAGTACTATACTAAGTGGGTGGAAGCCATACCCATGACGTATATAATTGGAAAGAAAATTTCAAAGTTCATTTTGAATTATCTCATATGACGCTATGGTGTTCCACAAGCCATTATCTCAGATAATGGGACACCATTCAAGAATTAGGATGTCTGCGACTTGTGCGAAAAATTCAAAATCCAACATCGCTTCTCCACCCCATACTATCCCCAAGGCAACGGCCAAGCAGAAGCTACAAACAAGACCATTCTGAAAATCCTCAAGAAAATAGTCAATGACGTAGGTCGTGACTGGCACCTACAACTTAATACCGCCCTCTGGGCTTACTAACTATCCGTACACCCACGGGCACCACCCCCTTCTCCTTGGTCTATGGATCAGAAGTCGTACTCCCCATTGAGATCGAGCTTTCATCCCTCAGGATATTACTGCAAAACCTCATTCATGGATGAGGAGTATCGCGTATCAAGATTAAATGAGTTGGAGTTACTGGATGAGCGACGTATAGATTCTTTGAATCATTTGTAAGTCTATCAAAATAGACTCAAAAGGAGCTCTACAATAAGAAAATCAAAAGCAGGATGTTCCAAGTTGGAGAACTGGTCTTAAAAGGAAATCAAAAGAATGTCCCAAACCCAAGAAGCAAAGGCAAGTTTGAACCCAATTGGTTGGGACCATTTGTCATCATAGCAAGTTATAAGTCAGGGGCATATCAGTTATCAACAGTCGAAGGGGAACCTCTACAAGAGCCCATGAATAGCTCTCATCTCAAAAAGTTTTATGCCTAAATCTTTCAAGGTATAGAACCAAAAAATCCAAAAAAATTAGAAAATGTCTTAAAAAAATGGTTACTTTGGCGAAAACCTAGCAAACAGGCATCTTGGTGAAAACAAAAAAATCAAAAAAGAAAAAAATCCAAAAAAATCAGAAAAAGGATCAAAAGTAGTAAATAGAAAAAATTGTCCTCTAGTGAAAACCACTTCGGTGGCACTTTGGACAAGTACCTTGGTGAAAACTTGGCAAATAGGCGCATTGTGTAAATAAGCACTTTCCATCCACTAGGATCCTTATGGCTTGTTCTGCATCATCCATCCATTTCGCTTCCATCATCCATCACATCTAGATCTCCATCCATCACTCATCCACTCACATCTGCACCATAGCTTGGTCCTATTTTCGTATCATGATCCCTCCTAGTACTACTTGGCCCATCCTTAAGGTCAGTTTTTCCTGCCTTTATCAGAGTAGTATATTGCATCATGTTGGGGGCATGTTCTTATCGGATCAGATTCATATATGATCTTAAAATCCTTAAATTAGAAAATCCAAAAACATCAAAACATATCAAAATCCCAAAAAATAGGTCAAAATTCAATCAAAAAGTCAAAAACAAAGTTGTCTTGTCGAACTATGTCATTTCTGAGCTTGAACGTAGGCAAGGTTGATCTTTGATCATCCCTTGAGACACTTAGGTCAGTCCTTTAGGAGTCTGTCATAATAAACTAGCATTTCATCATGTATATCTTAATCGGTAAATCAGTCAAGTTGTCAGTCGAACTACGTGGTCTCTGCATGTATAACATAGGAAAGGCTAATCTGTTGATGAGGCCCCAAGGCCCCTAGGATAGGTCTTTAGGTTAGTCTCTTGGTCAAAATCTCAAAAAAACCCCAAAACATTGGAAAATCAAAAAAATCAAAACATTTGAAAATCTCGAAAAATACCAAAAAATAGCCTCAAAACATTGCAAAACTCCAAAAAATTCAAATATTTGAAAAAATCCATTTGTCTCATCTCACTTGCACCTGCAATAAACACCGTGCATAATAAACTGATCGTCATCCTCAACCTTTGGTGAAACAGTTAGAAACAAGTCTACCAGGTTAAAAGTAAAACTCAAAAATGTCAAGTCTCAGGTTTAAGTTAGTATGTAAACAAGTTGGTCAATTGTTTGTGTCGATAGTCCATCATCCAAATATTCCCATATCAATCATCTAATAACATCATGTCCTAGGATAAATCCTTCCTACAATGGGCATTATTATATTAGAAAGAACACCTTGGATAAACGAAATGACATGCCGCCATCCACTAACATGTCGTAGGATGTATCCTTCCTACAATGGGCATTATCTTTTGGCAATAGTTTTTGTTCTTGTCCTTAAAAACACATTCCCTTTTGGTTAGCGGTATTGAAGACATCAACTTGTTTGTGTGCTTTCTCTTTGTCTTTTGACTTATCTTATTGCGCTCAATCCAAGGACCTCTCGATGATATCTGAATGAAGGATTTAGAGAGATAGGAATGGGGCAACGATCATTATCCTTTTGTCTATTGTGCTTGTTGAACGTTCTTGTAAAATAACCCTGATGAATACTTGCTTTGTTAGATATGTATAGAGGATGTTTTGGATAGCTTGTTGACTATTGCATTGAATGGTTATACCTTTCCGTGTTTTGGTCCAAGGTGTTTGAAACTTCTAAAGTGCATCCTAGGAAGGTTTTGGTATGTCAGGTGTGAACAAGAATACTCCTATCTATTTGTCGAGTCAAATTCCATCACACTAAGTACAACGCCATCCTGTTCCTTTATACCTTGATGCATCGTGCTTATACGTGTTATCAAACATAAGGTAAGTGACCCTTTTCAAATCCCAATCCTTGCTAAGCAAATCATCCATCTATCATCATCATTTCTCATCATCATCTTTCATAAAGTTGGCTTGTTGGATCCTCTTTTCATCATCTAATTTCTTCTTTTCCGCACTAACATCACATCATAAATAGTTAATCATCATCACTAGTGCATCCATCTTGCATCCAAGAACCATTAGCATTCTGCATATCATCCCACGTGCATGATCATCATCATAATATAGATCTGTTAGTCTAAGCATCTTAAAATCATATCATTTGCATCATCATCCATAACCATCCATTTTTGAACCTCTTTATCGTGAGATTGACCCTCAAATCGAATCTTTTCGCTCGATCTCTTGAGGGGGAAATGTACTAGTGTACTTCTTTCCGCTGGGGCAATTGAAGAAAAAATCTTTTTTAAATTAAAAAATTTATCGTGACAAGTTTATTCTTTGAACCAACGCAACAAGTACATTGCTTCAAAGAGGGGGAAAATGTAGACATGCAAAATTAGCATCGTGCACTTAATTAATTCATATTCATTCAATCATTAAATAAGCTCACCTTCATCCATTCATCAGGTAAATTAAACTCATTAAATTCATTCCTAAGGTTGTTCATTTAAATTAAATAAATCAAAGTCTCACATCAACCTTTTAATTAAATAGACCAAACTTTATTTAATTAAATCTCCAAATGCATATTCCATCCCTCTTTGATTTAAATAAATCCAAATATTCAAGTCAAAAGGGTCAAAACATCCTAATCATCACTAAGCTAATCTAATCTTGATTAACCTAACCTAACCACCCATCACATCCTCTAGATTTTCCCACTTGCACCAATAAATCATTTTAATTCATTTATAAATTCACCATTTTCTTTCAACTTGGCATACAAATGGAATATTCCCTCAAGTTTGAAAATGAAGACAAGTTGACTTGTCCCTTCCGACATTGCAATAACTTCTCTATTTCATGTCCCCCACTTGACATTTATTTCACAAATTCAAATTTGAATCTCCCTCTCTTGGGCACATTGGCCAAAACTTGCACATTCTTCAACCTATGACATGTTGACAAGTGGCCTCATCTCATTGGCTAAATCTTTGTCCCACATTCATCCATTTGGCCATTCTCTCATCAAAATACTCTATAAATGAAAGGATTATTCTTCATCTTGATCATCTACAACTCTTATGCAAAGTTACTCTCTTGAATTGAGAACTAATTTTGCTCTTGACCATTGTATTTCATCATTTCAAGTTTTAGCAAGGATTGGGAAAGGGTCATTGGCACATTTGACACCAATCCACTATGGAATAGGTACATGTTATGCTCTTAGATGTCTTTTAATCCTTTTTGTTATTTGTTGCATTTTGAAGTATTTACATGTTATTTCATAGGAGCATTTTGATGAATTTGTAGGCTACTAACCCATGCTTGAGGTTTTAGTGTTTGCAGATTTTAGGTGCTCACAGATATAGTTAGTACACACAACTTTATTGATAGAATATTGACTAATGAGCTCAATTGTTTTGTATATGCAATCTCTAACTTCTAACTCATGATATATGATGGAAAAAAACTCTCTTGTGGGAAAAAATGTACTCATATAAAGCTTGCAATTGGAGGTTATGATCTAGATTCATAAATGTTTTCTATTCCAATTGGAAGAGAAGATGCAGTTTTAGGAGTACAATGGTTTAAACTATTGGGACCAATGTCCAATTTTCAAGAAATAACCATGGATTTTATGGGAAGAATATTAATTTTTTTGGGATACAATCAGTACCAAGAGAAATTATTAGTACCTATAAGATGGATAAACTGTTCAAGAAAAGTTCTTATAGAATAAGGGGACAACTAAATTTTGTTGAAGCACAAGATATAAAAACTCAAAATCAATCAACATTTCAAGAGATCATTCAAGCCCATCAACAAGATTTTCAAGAACCCAAGGGTCTACCCCTAATAAAAATCCTTGATAATTTCATTGAGTCAATACCAAGAAGCATTATTCATCCAAATAGAAGTCTCAATTTATTCCCAATTATTATGACTAACAAGAAGGATGAGCCATGAAAAATATTCCCACATTATAAAGAGCTCAACATGATCACTCATAAAGAGGTTCATAAATGTAATATTCTAATCCAATTTGAATTTCCTAAGCTAGATAAAGAATGAAACATTATTTTAGAGCCTAATGCAATAATTGAGAATCAAGTGAAACATATACAAAAAAGAGCCATTTTCAAATTCTCAAGTGGAAGAATTTCTAATTAAAGCTACACCATGGAACATTGATGAAAAATTCATACCTAAGATTCTAAAGTTGCTAAGCATTGAGGGAAATGTTGTTCTAAAGGATATGGGAATGATATGAACCTCATATCATATATTCATAAGTGTATATTAAATATTCCTTAATATAATAAGGATGGGCATTTGAGGTAAGCTTAACCTTAACATTATTTTTGGTTAGTACCTTAAATATTCTTAATTAGGATGAAGGGGTATGTCCCTATATAGTTAAGCATATAAATAAGGATATATTTCTTGCAAACCATAATATCACCAAATATTGAATTTATATATCATTTTTTGATTATTGGAGCTCACCCATGCCTCAAAGTGGCATGTTATTTTACTTATGTTTGCATTTATTTATAATAAATATAATAAAAAAGAGTCATTTGGGAAGGTGTGAAGGAATTAAAATAGATTAAATTATAGAATAAATTTTAGAAATTTCTTGATGGATATTATATTTAATTTTGGATATAGATTACTTGCTAATTTATACACCTCTAGGTAAAATCCTTGATTTAAGAGGTCTTTCTATCTACCTCACTAATAAGTGGAGGAATATAGTTAAAATATTGTTGGGAATAGAAGGTTGAAGTGTACGTGAACTCAAGATACTAGGAATTATTACCCTTTATCTTTGAGATGGATGAGAGAACCCAAAGTAATCTTTCTAGGAGACCAAAAACTTTAAGACAATTAGGAATGAAAAATAGGATAAATTGGAATGGAATATAAATGATAGTGGAAGTTATATAGTCAAGGAAGGTTATAAAATTATTTTGTTTCTTAAAAGTTCCCATAGATATAACTTTTCCGATTAAAAGTATGGAGAGCTAAAGGGTGGACTGAGGGTAATTTTTTCCTCTAGTTGTTCTATTACCAAAACATTTTAACATATAACTCTCTTATTTTATCATGTCTACTAGGAATGACCTAGATTCTTCCTTTCCTCAACATTTTTTCCCTCTTTACCCATAATCATTATCCAAAAATTGACTAGCATTATTCATTATTTTCCTTCACCAATCAACTTAAGGGGGCATATATCCTACATCACTTGCTTTCACGTAAATGTGTTAATTATTAACTGTGACCTTGATAAGTAGCATATCTCATCACCTTGGGCACAAACTAATCTCCTTATCCAATTGTGTGTTTACCTAAGTATAGTCATTGATAACATCATCAGTTTCCACTTTCGAATTTTTATTTTTAATATGGGTGATAATTCTTAATAGCCATATTGCAAAAAATAAATAGTTAATAATTTTAGTAGAAAATTCTAGCTAGGATTTCAATCACCACATAGTCATTTATTAATTTTCTAGATTATACTCTAGTTACCTACCATGTTTATTAATGGGTGCAAACCATGAATAGACATGAGTGAAAACATTAAATCCATTTATCCATTTTTTTTCCTAGGCTAACCTCATTTTTGGTGGCTACCTTATAGTGCTTATTGAGTTTTCTAGATTCTATTTTTGGTTTTGAAAGAGGAAAAAATAGGTTTTAGAGGGACCCGAAACCACAAAATTTACAAACAAAAGATAAGATCGTTAAATACACCAAAAGCAGAAAGGTTGTTAAAACAACAAGACAAGTCCACAACCACTATTAGATTCTATTTTTGTTAATCTAATATCTAGTTTCCAATTTCCTTTTACCAATGTGTTTATCCTCTTTTTGTTACAAATCACTATTGGTGTTCCTTATGTTAGTCATTATATGGAGTAGATATTTAAATATATTTATTTATAATATAATTTTTATGTTTTGTTGGCTATTTTTAATATTTTTGTTTGGGAATTCATAAATTTCCAATGTTTATATGTGTGTATGTGCCTATGTTGTTTTTTATTTCATAAATTTGTGTTTCCATTTATATTGTGTGTTATCTTAGCTTTTTTTTATTATGTAACTTTTTCTCATAGATTCTTTGTAGCCAAAAACATATGCATAAGAAAAAATAATCAAAACAACTCTAAGATTGAACATGTATATTTGTGAGAAAAATGAATCAATACAAGTCCAATATTGGTATCTCTCCTTTCAATATAAAATTATCCTTTGTTGTTCATAATATTTTCTATACTATTCTTTGTCAAGCTTCCTCTAGCCTTTTTAGAATATTGAAGTGGGAGGAAATATATCATATCATAAATTGCATACTTTTCAATTCCCTTTCTTGTATTTTACACTCATTATTCTTTTGTACGTTTGGTGTTTTTTCCTCTCGCTTTAAATTTTGTTATTTTCTTCCTATCCATTTTCATAGTTCCCCTTGTAATACTAACCCATAGCCTACATATTTTTTCTTAATTTATATTATTTTTACCCTTTTATTTCCTTATCCCAAGAAATTTTCACCATTCATCTACCCCTTACCCCTTCCTTATAACAACCTTTTGATATTTTCTCAAATTTAGTAGATCCCATATCTTAAGTTGAGTAAAAAAATCACTTATTATTTTTATTTTAGAATTTGTATTCTAAAATTGACTTGATTCATGGCCACCACATTTAGATGGACCTCTTTAACCTTTTTTTCTATAAAAATTTGAAATTGATTGAGTTTAGGGACTAATCCTTGATGGAAAGTGATTACAAGTTGGATAACTTTTTTCTCCAATGAAGCTTAATTTTGTATATGATATGAATTTCATGAGGCATCTTAGGGAAATATAGTTTCCCTCTATATATTCAATCTAAAATTTTGAAAACATAGCTTCCTTCCCCTCATTTTATGCAGAATAACATGTTTTCACTTGAAGCATATGTTGAGTAATATTTTTTAAATGAATCAACCTATTTCAATGTTTTCTAAAATCTTATAATGAATTAGATTTCACACCATTTCTTGTAACATTTTTTTGTAACTTAAAAAAAAATACTATAGATCTCTTCATTTTAATAGAGATTTTTCATTATTTTTGCACTATCTTAGAGTATTTTGTACTTGGTTTCAATAATAAAACTACTAGTTTTATCCCTAATACATATAAAAATCATAAATTTCTCCTTCCCAATCCTCATTCATTCCCATCATTTCCATTTCCATATTTGTTATATTTTTTATTCCTCATCCCATCCTTTTCTTCCTTTGAACTTGTAGTGGCATAAATTGCATACCCTTGCAAGTTCACATTACACAACACTTTCTCTTTAGGATTTTGATACAAATAGTTTACTTTCAAAATATTAACACTTAAATTATTCATTTATGTTAATTTCATGTTGTTCTTGATCTTCTTTCTTTAAATATTTTTGGATAGGAGTATTTCACTTGGACATCTATGAAGTGTGCTAGCATCCTATTAAAATTCATTACTTTAGTGGTTGTTGGAGTGTTACGTTCTTGCGGTTTTTTTACTTGTAATGACCTTGCATGTAGTCACATTGAACAAAATCAACCTGAATCGCTTTGCATGACTCTTTAGTTAGATTTTTCATGCCCGCAACTACTCCCTTGATGAATTTTTTTTGAAGAAACAATAAAATCACTAACCATTGAAAGTACAATAAGTTATTTATTTATTAAAAATTCCACCTCTTTTAACTTTCAACAACATTCTTGAAGCAACAAATAACTTTTGAGGGTTCTTTTAAGCTTCAAGGTGATTTTGTTCTCGATTACCATTTATCTTTTATTTTTATATTGAAACTTGAATGTTTTGGATGTTAATATATTTTTGTTAGTCTATTTGAATTTTTACAAGTAATTTCTATTACATCTTTCATATCTTTTTCAACAAAAGTATATAAGAAATCCTTGTTTTCTTGGAGGTAGAAATATTGGAATGGTAGTTTGAATGAGGAAAGCCCCTAAACAAGAAAGAAAAAACATTTGTTTTCTTGTGTGTGTGCACGAGTTTAATAATAAAAGAGAAGAAGCAAAAAATCTAGTTCTATATTTCTAAATTCTTCCTTTCATTTAGATTTCTTTTCAATAAAATAATTATGCTATCATTTTTAATATTTTAGCATTTCTTATTTTGTTTTAAATTTGAAATTTCTACTGTTATGTGTGTAGCATGTTATTTTGTGCTATATATACTTTAAAAAAAATTTGTATTATATGATAGTGCATCCCATGGATGTACATGCTAGGCATTGATGTCCAAGATAGAGACTTTGTAACTTAAAAAATTATCATCAAAACTAGTACTTTTTGTTTCTATTGAAATTTTATTACAGTAATAATTTTTATGCAGAATTTTATTTCCACCTAGTTTGTAATAATATAATATTTATCCTTGTAATAGATTAGTTTATGTTGTTATTTTCTATTTCCACCATTATAAAAGGGATAATATAAACAATTCTTAGGACTATTGATTCATCCTAATGTATAGGTGAAGAATTGACCTCAAAATTTTGGTACCTTTTCAGTAGGTTTTATTTTTCATACACTATATTTTGGTGAACCCAACACTCATGCATTTAAAAACTTTTTATTTTTCATAAACATAAAAAAAATGCTAAAACACAAAAGAAATATATTATTCTTTCTTCTCTTGACATCTAAATAATGGTTAGGTTGAGTATTGTAAAACCCTTTTATGAGTTTTACAACCCAATATATTTTATTTGGTAACATAGTAAGAAGAAGTCTTCACACATTTCACATGCAACAACCAAAACCATTTTAAATTCCTACTATAGAATAAATATTATTTTTTCTAAAGGGAAATACACTTTCTAGATGCTACAATATCCATCCATAATCATTTTTTATCCTAATTCCCCATCTGATCTTCTCCTCAATTAGATGGGGGATTTTATCATGAGGCTACATTAAGGGTTCTATTCGTGCATAAATCCAAAAAATAGATTAAAATTTATATAGCTTTCAAAAATTCTTGCAAATTGATAATATAATTGAAGAAATGCCTTTGGTAGATGTTATTTAGGCCATGCTTGTATTAAACCGTTGGCTATTGAATTTCTTCAAGGATTGGCACATATTGTTCATAAAAATGTGTCATCCTATAATTTTATAGTCACAAACATAGTAGACTCACAATCTAATATTACTGACACATAAATTCCCATATTGATGCAAGTATCTACTATGCACATGGTGACCACAATACCTATTGTCATGCCTATAATTTGCTGGAAGAAAACCTAACAATTTTTTTATTTTTATTTTTTTAAATAATAATAAAATAAAGCACCTAATTTAAATCTTTATGCAAAGATATTTATTTATTTATTTTCCTACAAATTTATTTAATGGATTAGTTCTAAATTTTCATATCTCTTACTTTTATCTATATTGAATCTATCATCACGGTATATGTATAAGAATGGATGAAATAAAATATAGAAACCTCACTTTAATTATTACTTCAAATATTTAAATTTGATAGATACTAATATCCTTATATATATATATATATATATATATATATATATAATCATAATTTTAACCTTCATACAAGTGTAAGTTAGCATTTACGCAACCCTATAATTGAGATAATAATTGGAGTATCATCGTATCCTCATGTAGTAATATAGTAGTCAACTTAGAAATTTATATAAACCTTCCATTTTATTTTGTTTTTCCAATCAAACGCTTTTATTAAAAGATATTTGTAAATATATATTTATTCATTTATTAAAGAAGTATAGATTTATTAAAAGAATGTGTATCTTAACACAATAGCAAAATTAGAAACTTATATAAACCTTCCATTTTATTTTGCTTTTCCAATCAAAAACTTTTATTAAAAGATATTTATAAATATCTATTTATTCATTTATTAAAAGAATGTGTATCTTAACACAATAGCCAAATTAGAAACTTATATAAACCTTCTATTTTATTTTTCTTTTCCAAACACACTTTTATTAAAAGATATTTATAAATATCTATTTATTCATTTATTAAAGAAGTATAGATTTATTAAAAGAATGTGTATCTTAACACAATAGCTAAATTAGAAATTTATATAAACCTTCCATTTTATTATACTTTTTCAATCAAACATTTTGTTTAAAGGATATTTGTTTATCTAGTTATTCATTTATTAAAATAAATATAGATTTATTAAAATAATAAATAACCTTCATTTATTTTTTTATTTTATTTTATTTTAGCTATCTATATACATATAGTTTGTTTTTGTGAAGGAAAGATGGCCTTTTAGGTTTCTCAACCTGTTCTAAAATCCGTTGGTACAAATATTAAAATCCATTGGACTCTTAACGAAATACCATTTTAAATAAAATCCTAATCTTCTAAATTCACTTCAAACCCTAACTCGCCCTAAAATACTTATGCCTCCCCTTCACGGTGCTTTCTCTCTTTGCAGGTTATCCCATGGCGGCCGCTAGTTTTGGGTGAACAGACAAGAATACAGGTCTGTCATTTATAGTCCTGTGCCTGCAATATTTACATATTTCACTCATTCGCATAAACCAGTGGTTCCATTTACCATTATGATGGCAGATCTGAATCTGCAAGGATGGCGTTGGGAGTTTGTTACTGCACTATTTGGGCTTTGTATAAATCACCTTATGTTCTTTTAGTTTTTTTGTATTCATTCATTACTATGGGTAAGTCTTTCAGTAAACAGTTGTGTGCTTGTATTTGTATTGATTTACCACAGATTGTAAATCACTAGAAAATAAAGGGGTATTGAATTGTATTTGAATAAGTACTGAGTTTTTTTTTTATTTCTTTTGTTATTTTTCATTTGTACAGACCTGGATAATTCTGGTTTCAAATATTATAGCGGACAGGAGGGGCTGTTGCTGAATCTCATTGCAGAGACCTGCCTTGATTCATATTTTTAAACAGAGGAGTATATGTTAAAACAAATTGCAGCTGTTATTATTATTTTTATTTTTTTATTATTTTCCTTTCCTGGGCAGCGACAAAAGAATAGGCCAAACAATATAAATTTTTATAGTGAAAATTTGGGGGGGATTTAACCCACGCCTTCTATTACAGGGGCGACTTAGTTTCCAACAACATATTTTATTTACATTTCTATTAAGAACGGATCCACTTATAAATATAATTAGATCCCATTTTATTTAAATGACTACCATTAGTTCTGAACAACCATTGCATTTTGGGTAACACTGGTCCATTGCAGAACAATAAGTATACATATATTTCTTTTTATTTTGTTCTACCAGCTACAACAAGGGAGGTCCCTCTGTACAGACCTGTGTAATATCTTATTTATTTTTAATGGACTAGCGCTTGCACCTCAACGATGTGCAATGGTTATGCTGATAGCAGGATATACTATGGCAATATATTGAAGGGCAGGAGGAAAAAACACAAGAAAATGTAAATTGCTTTTCTTAAGTCTAACTATTTATAGCAAAAGTCAATTGATGATGGGATGCGAGAAGACTTCGATATGAAGAAATGGAACTTTATTTAAATCGGTATGCTATGCTAAATGGTTTCACAACATAATTTTTTTTGTACAATGAAAGAAGACCTGTAACTTAAAAGGTCAATTGGATCAAGTACAGTTGTTGCTAGTTAATGATATACCTTGTGATCGAATGTAACATAATGGAAAACTGCATGTTGTGGGAAAATATTTTTTATAATACAAAAGCTATTTTATGACATGAAAATCACTAACTCAACAAATTGGTTATGTATAATACAATTGTTGGTGGTTGACGATGAGGTTCTATGATATATGCCATTTGTCTTCAAGACCTACAGAACAAAAACAATGGAATGGTTAGCGAAAAATCCCAACAAATTATCAATTATTCAATTTATAACCACATGATGAGGAGGCGCCAAATCATTCAATTACAATTCGTTAGGTTATGTTAACAACAATTGGTACCTACTTAAATTCATACATGGTCAAGTTCTTAAGTTTGACCTTGCCTTTAATTAGCTTACCTTACATTATTTAAATAGCTTACTTAATCATCTCGAAATTTGAGGAGGTATGATACACCATTGATCCCTAATCCTTTTCAATGTAATAATATTAATGAACTATAGTTTATAACTTTCAAAATATTTATAAAAATATGAAATCCAACAAAATTTATGAACAACCATACACTAATAACTAACTTTACTATGCTAAATACAACCAAATAATCATTTTAATCACATTGAAACCTTTAAAATCTTTTGCAACTGCCACATCAGCCCGTGCTTGTGTCAATCACCAAAATTCAAGGTAACATAGGCCAAAACAAATGAACCGTCATATCAATGAGAGTTATGATAAGCCAAAAAGATCATAATTGGAAGAGTTTCCACAATATAAAAAAGGGTTACCTATTGGGCCCTCTCTATTTCTTCAACGAAGATGCACTTATCTAGTAATTCTTAAGTCATTGAACAAGTGGCACGTACTGGCTAGCACCTACCTCAAATTTGCTATATTGTAGTTTATTTAGTTTGTAAAAATAATTTTGCTGTAGAAATAACATCATTCACAATAAATTGCTAAATATAGATTTACCCTAGATATACCCAAGATTTAGGGACCAGTTGTCAAGAAAAAGTGGCTTATTGTTGGTTGGGTTTATAGACATTACACTAAACATTTGAGAACTTCATAATGTTGATTTTTCCTTTTGGTTTGTTCATATTGTTTATTAAAATTTAGAGCAAATCAATTCCGTTATAATATACTGCTCTAGCAAATAAGTAAATATGGTGCATCAAGAGAGCATTATGAGCTTCCAAAAGAAAGAATCCCTCGGTACTCTAAGGAAGAAGCTTAAAAAAATTGCTAGATGTAGAGTCTACACCACAAAGTATCTTAAAATCTATAATTATTATTTTAATGAAACCCTTCAATGATATCAGAAATTATCCACTTACTACAAATATCTTTAAGATTGGGATTGCACCCCACACAGCTGCTCAAGTTTTATTTTCCTCCAATTTGTCCACTGAACTTAAGATAACTGTATGCTATATCATCATAATATATTTCCATCTTCCTTGGCATATTTTTTGAAAGTTATGAGGAAAATCCCCCCAGTTGAATGATTATAATGATAATTTAATATACTGGAACATTATTCAATGTCTCCTAGTATTTATAATTTACATATTGGCAGTACAATGATTGCATATTTGTGAATTTTCTTAGAAATGATGAAAGACCAGCATTTCATAGGTAAGTCCCTCCCTTTCCTGTAGATTTAAACACCCAAACTCAAGGTCATAATCATATTAGAAGAATCCTTATTCAAGCTTATGATCACAGTTAATGTCTTCTTTAAGGATCACAAAGAGTGGAGTATTCCAAAATGCTCCTCAAAGACTTGAACACTCTAAATGCCTCAGAACTCAACAAGACCTATGGGTAAGTTTCATAAGTATCATGAGTTTGAGATTCAAATACACAATGCACAGTTCATTTACAATACATTTTGATGGTCAGTACAAGTTTTGTGTCTGTGATGATTGAACGGTTGACTAAAAAGTGGGAATTGTTGTATTTGACTGGTAAGACAAAACATTATGGCTCAATGCTATAATTTTGTAACTCGTTTTGAAAATAGTAGGTTTCAAAGTCATTTGCAATTTCCTTTTGATTTTTGAGTTTTCTTGAGTGAAGCAAATCATCTTTGCTGGATATTTATTGTTCTCAAATTGATGAATGTAGGACATAATAAAAAGAATTGGAACATCAAAAGAACATGAGAGAATGCTAGCGTGTCCTCAGTTTAGGGTTAGTTCAAGAATTCAGTACTATGGACAGAATTTAGGTTTGATCAAGATCAGGGCAATTATTTTGTGCTTGAGTATCTACCTGTTTGTCTGTGTAATTCAGTGAGCAAAAATGGCTTCCCAGCAGAGAATTTAAGTATGTCCATGTAAACACTTTGGTCTTTCAAGAAAAATAGAAACTGCTGCTTGGAATCAAAACAAATACTACTCCCATTTTTTGTAATCCAATACTTTGCATCTTTGAAATAAATGAATTGTTGCTTGAATGAATCAAAAGTACATTGCTTGAAATAATTTTTACTGTATTTCATATGCCTTATCAACAGAAATCACATTTTATAAGCTTTTGAAATTTTGCATTTCTGTGAAAGTGGGGCAAAGGATAGGAGAAAAGAGAAAGATATTGCATGCTAATCTTTCTTTTTTCTGTCCCAGAAAAGGAAGAAAATACATATTCACTCCAGAAAATTTAAGGGAGAAAATGGGAGTGATTGGAAGATGCATATCATGGAATAAGTTGCAACCAATCACTTGAGATTCATATGGTTTATCTACCAGATTTCAGGATGAGAAAACATCTGTAAATTTTAGTTGCAGTGCTTCCATTCTTTAAGCCTCCTCCTGGAAATCCCATTATCCTCATACTTTATCCCTTTCATGTCCTGGAATCAAAATCCTATGCATACAATGCTTTTGCAGTTAATGCAAACGCATTGTATCAGGTAGTCCTACAGGAAACTCCTTTCTGATTTTTTCCCATCAGTTTAGTAGTTTGGCATATAACCCATTTAAATTTTATGAATTTACTATTCCTTTTGGAATTTTCTAATAGCTTAATAGGATATTTTTTTATGGTTATTTTTCCACCGTTTTTCAAGGAATATTTCATCAATTAGCAAAGTTTTGAAACATTTCTTGCTCTATTGTTAAAAGTTTCTGGATTAGATTGTGTCAATATTTTTGCATCAATGTTTCGGATCACACTCTGTAGTCCATCATTAGGATTAGGATGTAGAAGAGAGCAGGATCATGGAGTGTGATCCAAACATTGATGAAAAAATATTGACACAATCTATTGGAAAAACTTTTAGCAATAAGATTGTCGAAATCTTGCTTTATTTTCCAATAAAGTATATATCAATGTATTTGCTAAAAATATATTAATGGGAATTCTATCTTCTTCTTTTTTAACAAATTCTCCATGATACATATTGCTGCACAAAATATTTGTTCTTTAAGCTTTTCTGTTTCATGCCAACTCTGAAAATTGCTGTAGTTAGAGCAATTTTGTTGTTCAATTTATTATTTTTTTTGGAAAAAATGATAAATATATTAAAAAAAGTCTAAAAAAGATTACAACAGACATATTTTCAGGCAATAATAACTATCAACAATAAGCTCAGGTGACATCCAATAAGCTATGCAGTAGGGAACATAAATTCAACAAGGTATCTCAATTCATTCTCAAGAGATTCCAATTACCACACTCATGTTTCTTATCTTGGGGAGTTTAACTTAGCCAATAATAAAATGTTCACTGTACAACAATAACTTATTTGAACAATGCACCAAGTATTTGAAAATTGCACCAATTCCTAGAGTCACATATTTCATCATAGATACTAAAAAGGGAGCCATGTATGGAACCACATTGAATTTAGATACTCCTAGCTCGAAGAAGATCAAAGATTGGCAATATTACATGTACCAGCAAGCCTAAAAACTACACAAGGGTGATGCACCAAAATCCATTGAAAAATGAAGATTAAATCATTTAATTTTGAGGCCTTTGATCCTTGTCACATCCACCTGCAATGATGACCTACATTTTGTAGCCAATGCACATCAATTCTACATCTTCTATATAAAGAGAAGCATAACCTGATTTGGGTGGATAAAGAGAGAAAGACAGAGGTAGACAGGAAGTGGGCATACGACAAAAGAGAGAAGGCAAAATGATATCGAGATATTTATGGTCGATCTTGTAATCAAATGGCTAACATGCCTAGCATGTATCAAGTTCCAAGTTCATGAAGTTCTTTAAGGTACATTAAGGTACATTAAATGAGACAACATTATCAATACCTCTCACCTAAATTATAGGATTTACAACAGATGACTTAACCAACAATTGTTTTAGTCTTCGTTAAGCACCCGGTGTTCAAAGGTATGCATAAGATGCTAAAGAACTAAAAGTGACTAACCCCGCCGTTGCCTGAATGCGTTCCTCTGGCGTAGCATCTATTAGAAGATCAATATTATAAACAACAAATATCAAAACAACTCCAAGGTGATTGGATTCTAACAGTCTAAAAGGACTTGTAAGGACTCCCTTTCCAGTTGCTCCAGCAAGCAATATGTTTTCACGGTCCTCCTGTATGCACAAAAATACATGGATATCTAAGACTAATAGCTGTGTCATGAGAAATGATAAAACAATAAATAAATATGCAAATTTTAATGTAAGTAAAATACCAAACATGACCAGCATTGAGCAATTCATAATTTATAAAGCTGGGAAATAATTTGGTTATACTTCAACAAAGACAGGATTCAGTAGTAATAAAAATTCTCCAACCAATTTGAATGATCTGCCTTTGTATATTTGAAATGGAGATGGGAATAAAAAAAGGATTTTAAATTCGAATGCAAAAGCTACAAAATTCACAGGAACAAAAAGATTTCCATCAATTATATACTTACTGTGAAGTTCATCAAGCTGCCAAGAAATATTTTTGAATGTTTGACGGCGACTGATGTCGTAAACAACAAGCACTCCCATAGCTCCTGTGTAATACGCGAAACAACTCTGAAGCGCTCCTGACCTGCAGTGTCCCCGATCTGTACTTTGATCTCTTGCCCGTCGATTTCCATGGTCTATGTTTGAAACTCCATGCTGATGGTCGATTTCGAGTTGGAATAAAACTCGTTCCGTGCATATCTTGACAGTAGATTCGTTTTTCCAATGGTAGAGTCTCCTATTAACATGATTTTGAAAAGATAATCTTCGACTTGCTCTTCATCCGCATATGTCATCATCTTAGGGTTTCAAGGAGGAAAAAAGAACATAATTTTTTCAAAAATATCTAGTGATTTTACAAATTTTTGTCAATTGCCAGAAAAGCGCCATTAAAAGAATGCCATTCCCAACCGTGGAAAATAACTGGATAGAGACACAAATCTAAATTCCACAAGCTTTGCCAATGCCTTTTCTGCCTGTATCAAAACGAGAGCGTTTGAACAAGGTATGAACAACCATTTAGACATAAGGTAAGGAAAATTTCTGCTAGATATTATAGCTAGAAATGCTCTAGTAAACATTTATGCAAAATGTGGAAGCACAAACAAGGCGCGAGACTATTTGACAAAATGTCTAAAAGGGTTGTATCTCATGGAATGCAATGATTGAAGGAATCCACAAAATGAATTTGTTTAAAAATGTTTGAGAAACTTACAAGAAAATGTAATGGCAAGTGTAGAACTAAATTCCATAGCCACACCACTCCTCAGCACCCCTGCCTCCTCTGCCCCATCCTTCTGCCTTCCCTTGTAAATCCTAAAAACAGAAGCATGGCCTCCCAGCTTTGATTAATAAGAAAACAATGTTAAGAAAAGCTATAACGGAGGGTACAAGAAAAATGTGCAAACGTACAAGTGCTCACCATAAACCATTGTTTCCTTCCTTCAGAGGAGATGGGACCATGGTTGCTTCAGAGATCCCCCCTTGGCTGCAGGGCAGTGACTCGCTTAAAACCTGCAATGCCCTCCTAAAAAGGGCACTCTAGCTACTCATCTCACTAGAATCCTCTATCTCTTATGCTTTGATGGACGTCTATTCCCTATTCCAAAGCCCCCATTCCAGGAGAAGCAGGATAGACGTGGGCAATGGCTGTGACATTTGGCTCTTCATCTGCAGTTGCTTTTACGGCGTGATGTCCATATTTACTCGCAGTCCCATCGGAATAGATGTTTTGGTAGCTGATTAAATTGCAAGGAAAGCACGCAGACCCCAAAAGACATTGTGGAACGATGCAAGCCATAGCTATTGACATAAGGAAGTGTCCAGAATCTCTGTTATTGTACTTACAGGGGCCTGTTCCACCACATTTTCTATGCGAAGATCTATTTGACACCATCTGAAGATTTGTTTAGTGGATTTTTTTTTTTTCTATACGTTGGAAAAGATGGGTAGCGTCTTTTGCAAACGATCTGTCAAGCTCATTGGCCATCGAGCTTTAATGTAATTGTACTGATCTACCAGCATGCTACATCATCGAACCCAAAAACCTACAATCCGGCAAGGAAAGCCCTGAAATATTTTCTGGCATTAGACAGTAAGACTTTTTCGGTTGAATTCTCACCTATAATAGCCTATCAGCTAAATTAAAACTATTATTTTCTTTAGAGAAGCAAATGTTTTGAGCCTTAATTTTTTGTTTTTTTACAGCTTTCAATGGTTTTAACAGTGGAGGTTTGACAACTCAATTATGGGGATGTTGGCCTCCATATGGGCCACAACCTTCCATAATTCCACTCCCAAATCCCTATATGGGGCCCAACTCTTGTATTTTCTTTATTTAAATTTTTATTTATAAACTTCTTTATATTATTTAATCTCCCTTTTTTTTCAAAAGAAATTTATAATACTTATTCATTATTTTAAATAATAGAATCTTTAACATATAATGTAATATGTTTGTAAATATATTTAAATATATAATTTTACATAGATAATTATTCATTTAATAATGTTCATGTCAAAATATTTTTAGAATTAATATTAGTATTCAGCAAATAGATGCATCTAATAATATCCATTAAACAATGAATATATCTAGCCAATAACTCATCAATTTATATTGTAAAGAAAGGTTTTTTTTTTTTTCTGTTTCACATTACAAGGAACATTTAAGGATACAATAATCAACATGCAAATGAATAAAAACTTGCTCTATTACATTAGTATTGAGAAAACTATTAGTTTGCATACCACAAAATAAAGACTTATCTTTTCATTCTACCATTTTATGACAAAATGCTACCTTCAATATATCAAACAATATTTAGAAATACAATGAATGATGCACAAATTAATAAGACTTGCTCTACCTCATACTTAATTTTTTTTTTCATTTTCTGTAACAAGAAGTAAAATACACTTTTTTTTATAAACATACAATGCTACATCTATATTTATGCAATAATGGTTTTACATGAGAATGAGGGAAAAATTGCTCTTTATTTTATTCTATTTTTTTTTCTCATAATACACTTGCCCTCAATATTACAACAATATTTATGAATAAAATGAATAAAACACAAAATAATGAAGCTTGCTCTTTTCCATATTCTTTTATTCATTCAACAATATACTAGCTTTTCATTTTACAATAATACTTGAAAATAAAATGAGTACAATGTCAAATACTACCAACTTTCTCTCCACCCTACCATAAATGGCATCATGAAGCCTCTTAGGGCTCTAGCCATTCCCGTGAGCAAGACCAAAATATTACCAAGTGATCTTGGTATGAAAATTGCAAATATCTTATTGAAACAATTCTAAACTCACCCATTATCAAATAACCTTTTTCTCTCAAGAAACCTTTACTCACTCATCTCATCTACAAGCAATTTGAGGAAGGATAACTTATCTTTTTTAACATCATAGTAGAGATGTAGCCTCTTTCTCTAAGCTACTTCCTTTTGAGCCCATTCTTCTTTCTTCCTTTTCCAAAGACTCCAAATCCAAGATTCTCCAAAAGGAGAAGTGGGTAACAACCTTTCTCTCTTCACAAAGAAGATATAAAAGAAATTCAACTTTAATCTCTTTGAATGAAGGAGTGACACTTGTCACTCTCTCATTCAATCTTTAAGCACAATCTCCCACAAGTGCTCACACATGTGTGAGAAAATTTGGGGAGATGGGAAGAGGAGTGTACTCCACTCCACCTCAAAAGTCTACATCTTCATTAAGAGGCGGATGGAGTACATCATTCACTCTCTCATGTCACATCTCAAACTTGGGTTTGAAAACCAAGACATTTCCCTTTTCCCCAAATCTCTCAAATTTGTCACTTTTCAAAAAGTGTAATAAATGAGGGTCATATCTTGATCCAAGATATGGTCATAATTAAGCCCCCAATCCTTAGGTACCTATCCAAGGACCTTAAAAACATGTGACCACTTAAAAATAGACTTTTAAACCCGTTTTAAAACTAACATAAAGAATGCATTCGAATTTCAACACCAATTGAGGGTTTACAAACCCCTAATTTCTTACTCACACTCTTAACTACCCTCATAGAATATCTTAACACATAACCCCAACCTTAAGCCCTAAAACACAAACACTCCAACATTAAATACTAACACCCTTTTCTTTTCTTTTTTTATTACAAGGGTTCTTTACTTAGGTCTATATGGTCCTCTCTTTATCCTTGACATAATTCTTATACCTGCACATTAGCTCGCACCATTTATATCCAACAAAAAATCTGTCTTAAATCAGTTAAATACTACAATTAGAAAGAATCATTCATCTCTCTACTTAATTTACTTTTATTTAATTTATTCATAATTGTTGACTATAACTCAATTAAATATAGAATATATTTTACTCACCTATACCACGTGCTTGTGGTCTTACCATACTTAATCGATGTTTCATCCATGCATATCGGGTTGTAGTCAACCAACCTTTGTGTTCCATCATATGCAATCCATAAATCTTTTGGTCATGCTCACTACCAATATCCACCTTAGGAGACATAAAACTCATTAGTATTTTCCAAGTAAGATCTAACTCCAATATCCCTCCTAGCTTCATATTAAATCAACTAGTTCATTGCAATTTTATTCGTAAATCATAATCATCCCCACCATAATACATTAACCGTAGTTAGACTAGATGTTCATTTTTCAATTTACATATCGCTAAATAAATCATCATAATTCTATAAGATGAAAAATTAAGAAGCTAGAGATTCAAAGTATAATCATTTAACCTAGATAGCAATCCTTACTTATAAAACACAATATATGATACAAGGGTCAATTATTCCCCTTCTTGAAACAATTCAAAATCCAACAATTCTATTTTTTTATATAAACATGTTCTCATTTTGATATATTAGAGAGTCCAAATAGGTTTTCTAATGTAATACATTAATAATAATACACTCCATTCATCATCTTCGATGCGTTTCACTAGTAATCAATAGAATACACATAGTACATTAGGGTTGTAGTAGTTGCATACAAGGTGGGGCCTTACACCTATGGACACAATAGCTGCTCCTACTGCTAGTTTTTCTTTTAGTTTTTAAGAAGAAATGTTGGCACCTCTCAATCTATAGGTTCTACCAGCCTTACATCCATTGGTGTATAAACATATACTACATATACACATTCCATAGATCCCATGCTTAACCAACTTATATAAAATTTTGGTCAATTGCAAAATCAACTTCGACCTTAACAAGCACTTTGTCTCAACCCTTAATTTCTCCTTACTATAAAAATAATCCACTTTCATTAACCATTCTTGCTACCCGTCTACCTATAGGTTTTGAGGTCTCAAGGTTCAAACAATATAATAGAAATGGAGACCCTAAAATCCATGTCTATGATTTCATTTCTGTATGTAGTGATTTCTTATTCTAGGATGCTTTGTTAGAATTTAATGTATTCTTGTATTCATTGAAAGAAACCATGCTAGAATTTTTTCTCTTTTCCTAATAACGCTATTCATACTTTTGAATAATTGATATACAAGTTGGACTCCAACACTTTCAAAAAAATATATTATACAAGTCACTTTCATTGATCTTGTCTAATGCAAGCAAGGACCCACTCAAAAGGTTACTAATTTTATCTTTCAATATCAATACTTATTTTCACAAATTTTGTATGAGCTCCTTGATTTCTATGTATAATGAGTGTTCATTAGAAACTTGCAACCAATGCTATGTGACAAGATTATTGTAATAAAATATAATTCATTTTTTCAACTTTGTAAGGCCTTGAATGATTATTAATAGTCAGTGAGTTAGTTTGGGGGATTTACCTCAATTTCTCCCTCTGATACGCAAGGTGATGCTTCTTCTTCTAGAACTTATAAGAAGAATTAATTGTATTATAACAAAAATATAATTTCTACATAAAAAATTGTAAATATTTTTATTGTGGTTCCTCAACAACACAATTAATTTACAAAATTATTTGAATCTTTATACAATGTGATGCATAAATTGCTAAAATATAATCTAATAACTCTACCTCCTATTCATCCTTTTCCAAGAAATCAATATCTTCTAGCTTACTAAAATCCTAAATAATTCTGTCAATTCCATCATGTTCCGAGACTTAATACCAAAATATGTATGCATCTTCAACACCTTGTATAAGACCACATCGACTCAGGATCTATCCAAGTATACAAGTGGAAAGATAATATGAATTTAATAAGTACATTGTGAGGTCCAACTAGAACCTATAGATTTATAAAAATCCTAAATCCATACACATTATAATTTATAATTTTTGATAGCTTTATCTCTAATGCTATGTCTCATTCTCCATTCAAAAATATGATTAACATGGTCAATGCTTGCCCTTGATCAATGCTATTCCACAACATAGTTAATTCTACTATTTTTTTTTTAGCTAATTATTTACCAATTGGAATATGAGATGACCCTGTTTACATTCCCTCTCATTTGAATGATAAAATAGTCAATGGGGTTCTCAATGATCCCACAAGAAGATTCAATATAATTACAAAAGAAATTATTGTAATTAATTTTTTTTATTGAGAAAAGTATGATGATTTCAATATTACCATATCCACACATGATGGTCTTTCTTTACTGACTTTGGGTTCTATTACTTTGTTGGTAGAGGTAGGACCTAAATGTGTGGAGAAAATATTCTCTATCATTAAAAAATATGACCTATTTTGCGTGAAGTTAGGTATTCATTGGATAGTTTCGATGAAAGTAGTCATATCTATTTTTTATAAATATATAAAATTCCATCACAAAGGTGTAGTGCACATGATCCAACACACTTAATATAATCCAATCACCTCTCATAGTGGATTTCATCTTGACCATTTCTATCCACTAATTTAGGATCCTTGCAACCTCATGGAGACTTACTTTATAATGCATATAAAAAATTAAAATTTATTCGTTCAAGTTTTTGAAAAGGAAAAAATAGGTTGTAGAGGGACCTGAAACCACAAAGTTTAAACATACAAAGATAGAGAAAAAAAAGTCCAAGAGAATAGATAGCTGTCCCAAAAAGAAACGACAACAACAAAGAGACAACAGGGTCCAAAAAAGGACCACCAAAAAGCTAGAGAAGACAACAACAACACTACTCCATGAAGTTCAAAAACTCCCCGGCTTAAAATTTATTCGTTCAAGTTCCTTGTCTTCAGTTATTCCTTCCTCTTCTCCAATGATCACTCCTATCTAACTTACCCAACTATAGTAGCATTCATCTATCTTGATGCCTACCCATCCAATTGCTAAGGATAAGAATTCTCCATTAGGTAGACCTCCTCTTCAGTTATTCCTTCCTCTTCTCCCATGATCACCTATCCAACTTACCCAATTATAGTAGCATTCATATATCTTGATGCCTACCCATCCAATGGTTAAGGATAAGAATTATCCATTGGATAGACCTCCCATTAATCCTAAGGTTTCCCAACCTTCATTGGTGCCTCATATATTCCCACATGTCAATACTAGAAAAAAGGGAAATGAACCTATAGTGTTGGGTAAATCTTCCTCTCTGATCTTTTATCCTAATGTGGCTCCTACTATTCCTTTCCCTACTCCTCAAATAGTAGAAGGTAAGTATCCTAGTGAATAAAAATATTCTCATGCACCACTCATTCCTTTTCCTCTAGTGGTTCCTCATATTCCTTTAACTTCCCCATAATAGAAAGAGGATTCAAGGAAATCATGATGCAAGATATGCCACATGTACCCCAAAAAATCTCATCCTCTACCTACTAGGATTATGTTTCATCCTATTTCAGAAGTGAAGATAATATCACAATCAAAGTAGTGATACCCCTCTTATAGTTATTCCTAGGCCCCATCATCAATGTAATCAACTTGTGCATGAGCATAAGTGTTGTCAGTATGCATTGGCCCATGAGCAATCTGCTATGGTGACCACTACTAACAACCCTCATCCCATATCCACTTGTAGATGTCATTATTCCTCTTTCTCCTCATTCTCTAGCTCCTAGTGTTCCTTTTGTGGCACCTTCTTTCTCTCTCGCTGTGATGCTAATAAACCCCCCTAAAATTTTGCAAGTTTTCTTATCTCCTTCAATGGACCCTCCACTTATTCCAATCCTCCCTATCATTCCTCCTCTCTTTTTGTTGTTGGATATGGGTATGTGCAGGATCATGATGGGCCAAAAAGTGGCAATATGATGGGTATGCAGATGACAACTATTTTTTTACCCAAAATTGATGAAACAAAAAGGGTTTTTAAAGGATATTCTAAGATTTTCACCAATATAAATTATGCTTTACTTTGAATTTAATAAGTAATTATTATTCATTTTCTATTCAAATTACGACTAAAGTCCTGATTGATAGGCTAATTGAAAAGCATCTATAGATTTCAAACAGTATCACATTTTTTTAATCCAAAACATGTGTCACATTCTATGCTTTGAATACTATGGGATTAAAAAAAGAAAAAATGAATTTCATGAAGTTTTGACCAAGTTAAGGTGGTTAGACATACAAGTTTTTATGTTTTTTAAAATATTGTAATAAAAAAATCATAATTAATTATTTACTTGGAAAAAAATTACAAAAAAATATGCATCACATCAGGGCATGAGTCCTCTACTTCTACCTAAAATCTTATAAAAAATATTATCATTTTATTGTGGTTAGGGTGGTCAGACAAACACGTACTTCTTATTTTTTCCTTGAAATTTAAGTACCATTGCATTGAAATTTCAAATTTTCACCAAATAGATATGTTTTTTTTAAACAAACCTAGTAGTTTAGAAACTACATTCAATTTGCTACAAATTATATTCTTACATATTTTTGAAATAATATAGATAACTTATTCAATTTTTTATGTCAAGTTGCCTAACTCTGATTTTTTTGAGTTTTTTGCCACTTAAGGGCCTATTTTTTCCATGATGATCCTGCACATACCCATATGCCAAATAAATCTATCATATCTAGTGTCATGCATAGTACCATTTCAACACACTTGCCATGAAGTCTTTCTAGGTGTTATTAGTCTCACCATAACTGATATTAATATCTCACACCCACTACCAAGAAGAAAACCTAGGAATTATCTCACTCCACCGAGCATCAAGATAAAAATAAATAAATCCACCTTCTCTAGTACTTCTAGAAAAATCTTCATCAATTCTACTCACAAAGGAAGTACAAAATTCTTTTGTGCTTGTCACTGTTGTCATTAGTGAGTATAGTAGTGATAGTCCTCTTGTCACATGTTCAGATAGTGGTTCACTATCCCTCCTTGTGTGAATCATCTATTTGAATCATTTATTGAAATTTTGGCATTATCTCAAGGATCTTGACAAGATTTTTGACACCCACTGAACATGATGTTCAAGAAGATGTTGTGCTTGTAGCTACTTCCTTAAATATCATTGTAGGTGAAATACCTAGTACTATTTTAATATTTGTTCCTATACAATCCCAACATCCCTCCCTTTATGATCAAGATTGGGAGACAAATGATCTATTCAAAGAAGAGCCTTAGAAAAACACTTTTCTTATATATTTAGATTAGAATTATTTTCTTGTGTTCTTTGTATTACCCCATGCTTATCTATTATTTTTTAATATTACTTGAAGGACCCATGACACCCTTATAGGTACATGAATATAGAGAAGATAATTTTTTTTTCAATTCTTCTATTTGTATCATCACTTTGATCATATCTGTTGTAATTTAAATTTCCAATTATTTGGGATTGTGTAAAGTGTTGAGGCATTTATCCCTCTTCCATGTTGACCTAATTTTTTTACTTTCCTTTAGGTATCTTTCTTCCTATGTACTCATAGATCCACTACACCAAGGGAATTATGAATTTTCAACTAGTTTTTCAAATGACATACATGATTATCATATATTTATATCGACCCTAGGTTTGTGGATCCCTTAGTGTGTTTGTATAATTGATGTTGTATTTTTCATGTCACATCTATAATCTAACTATTTCCCAATGACTAAAATTAGATACATTTTAGTTTATTTAATGAGCAAGGACATATATTACTTAAAACAATAATAAATAAAAAGTGCAACAATAATGGATCCCCTTAAGTATTATGAATCCTAATATGATGACAACATTTATAACATGTAATCAATAAATGCATTAAAAATTTAAATTGTGAATTCAATTAAATTCAAATAATTTAACATATCTATAATTTTCCTTGAAAGTTGCTATCTAAAATGTAGAGGAAGGGTTATAGGTCTAGGATTTTTATGACATAAACACCCCTAGAGGAAACAAGTTCTTACACAAAATCCAACCCACCTTCGCAACATAAACACAACCCTAGCTAGGACACTCTCGGGTGCATAATGTACCCTAAGTTGGACACACCCCTATGTGCCCCTTCTCCAAATGTTTCAAAGCCAACCAAGAACCAAACCTCGACTCTTGTATGTCCTCTGAATTCTTGTGTTCCTCCCTCTTTTCTCTATTTGTTCTCTTCTTAAATGTTCTCCATGCTTGAATATTTTCCCATACCTTTCCAATTCTCACATAAATGCTTATATAATCCTTAAGGGGTGGTTTCAAAACCATCACACCCTTTCAAAAATATTGAATTTAATAATTATTTAAATAAATAATTATTTTTCCACCTTTTTAAGAAAGCTTTTATACATATTCTTTATTAATATCTCTTTTAACCAAATAATCATAATATCCTTTATTTTTCTATCTCCCTTTTAATTCTAAAGGGTTATTTCATAACTTTCTCTTTGGGGAAAAAGTCACATAACATTTCTCTCCCTATAAATTAACTACTATCCTCAGTAGCACAAGATGTGGATCTACATCACAACTCAAAGAAGAATATGATTAGTAATTGAAGATACTAACACTGAATATTTTTCTTCTTTGTAATATACATACTTTACCTACATTATTGGCTTCTTTTAAGTCATAAATCATCCTTTTTAACTTTATTTTAAATTCACAAGTAAATTTAATAAAATTACTTTCCCTGGAATCAAAATATGATGAGAACTATATAGATGTCTAATGAAATATATCATGAATTTATAATTGAAAAGATAAAATTATAGTTTATGTGTTTAACCTCATATCCTTCAAATTTACCATTTTACCCATTCATGTAACTCCTTCAAATTATTACAATGTGATCACACAATAATTACTATGCATATCTCATACTATGTGGCCGCTCATAATTTATAAAACTATAATCTATAACTTCAACATACATTCCAAGATGATATTCATGCATTTTGGACTGCATGAATATCTTATTTACAAATAGAATCTTAGTCCAATACAATAAGGAAAATGTAAAAAGTTATTAGGTTTATCAAGTCCAATAACAATGCATAAATTAAAAAGATGATACAAATAATCTCACTAAATAGCAATAGAATAATAGTAAATCTATAATTTTGTTTTTTTTTTAAGACTTGGAAACCTAGTCCTTGGCTTTCGATCTATAAGTAGAATTCATGAAAATAGAAAGAGAAAATTTGACTTTAGAAATATATGGATAATGACATATTTTTTCATGAAATTCATACCTATTATAGATGATGATATCTAGTTTTAAAATATATTATTTTTATGATTGAGCTTAATTTTTGATATATTAAATAATTTATGAATAAATTGGTTCATAAACTTGAAATGATAGGTATTAGTATGTTTTAGTAACTTTTGATATTTAAACTTGAAAAAAAAATGAAAAAGTGAAAAAAAAAAATTATGGTTATTTTAGCTTAAACTATGATGGTTGTACATGAGAGGTTTTCAAAACTAGAAATTAGGGCCAATAAAAAACTAATAAAAAATATAAAAAATATAAAAAAACTATCCTAACCAAACTTCATCAAAATATACACATATTCTAAAAAATGAATTAGGAAAATAATTTTATTTAGGTCAAATTACATTGGCCATAAATGTATGCATGTGTCATCTCAAAACAAGACTTTAAATATTTTTTTTTCATATATTCTATAAAAAACCAAATTTTATCATCTTGGTATCATAATAAATTACATATTTTGAAAACTAGACACAAAATATTATGTTTCATATTTCTAGACCTTGTTAATATTCTATGTGTAAGTGCTTCAAATTTTTACTCCAACTATGACACAATTTTTGGGATTAGGGTGTCTCAACCTTAGAGTCCTACAATTTAAATGTTATTATTTGATGTTAATTATTTATTTCCTAAGTTAATTTTCTTAACAAATATGTTGTCACTTTGTGGGACCCACTAGTGATGTGGCATCCTACATGGAAGGTGACATAAAATATGTAAGCTATTTTGTGGAGGTAGGAATCCACTTTGGAGGACATACATTCTAGGATAGATTGATGGAATTTGTCATAAGTTGCTATGTCATGCACTATGCAAAATTTCCATGACATTCTATGATAATCGTAAGAGTGAACTATGATTTAACTACCTTATTAGAACTAGTGAGTAATTGGTAGTTTTCAATATTGCATGTTGTAGGAACCCTACATGATGAGGAGAATCTCTTGCATGAAGTCTCTCATCCTACATGTTGAGAGGACTAATTTTGTTGCATATTAATTTATGATAGATGACCTACATGTTTAGAATTTATGACAATTGCATAGATAGGTGAAGATGGATGTTGTTGGTTATTTTGCTTACAACCTTCAATCCTAAGGAGGAACAAAATTCCTAAACTAGGGGATTAAATGTTTAGGAAAAGGAATCTACACTATCAATAGATTGAAGATAAGAAAAGCCAATGAAAATGGCTATGAAAGCCTTCTGCACTTCGAGCTCCATAGTACTTAGGAGGGTGTTCCTAATTATAGGTCCAAGCATATGATAAACTTGTGCCAAGAAACCAACTAAAAACCTGTGTCAATGGATAATTCTTAGGTTTATGGGTATTTTAAATTCCACTAGATTCAAGTATAATCCCATTTGCATTGAACATTGTTGAGAAAATATAATTTAGATATCTTCATCTCAAACACATAGAGGGTTAATAGATGAAATTCTCTCAAATTTATTCTCTATACTCTTTCAAATACCATGAAGATACAAGGAACTAAGATAACTTAAACATGAAAGAAAAAGAGTAGGACAAAAGCAATAGAGATTTAATATGATTTGAATTGTTTCTAAAAATTCTTGCGCTTTGTGACAGATCAGTGCCTAATTATGGGCCATAGAGTCAAATATAAAAACTCAATAGAGATCCTATCACCAAACTAGGTTCAACCAATATATTTAAAATATGTTAATGCCTTACATTAACAAACCCACTCATATCAATTGTCATAAAGTTCTACTTACTAATCTCATTTGTGTACTCTAGATTACAATTATCTGATCAAAGTAATTTAACTCTTTACTTGAAAGAGAACCATCCAAACAACACAATCACATAAAATTTATGATGATAAATTCAAACATCCTTGATATATTGAATTCATATAATTAAAAGCATACAAATCTGGAGACAACTTCATGAATAGTAATTTGTTGCTGCACAAATTTGTTAACACTTGCTCATAAAAACAAGCTATTACAATTTACATACTCTATTTCTAACTCAGACTCAACACTATTCTACATTACTTACCTAATTCAAAATTTCAGAACCCTTACAAATGAGATATAAATTACACTATATAGAAGAAGAGAACTCCCAAATCAAATTTCTATCAGATACCCATCACCAATTGAACCCTAAATGGAAATCTCCATTAGACTCTTGGCAACGTTCAGCTCCCTTGATCAGTAACTGCCCACCGCTTGAAGAAAAGACCATTTGCATCCTATTTTCCCGCTTCATTACTTGCCCCATAATAGAAAATTATTCCATACCATGCAAAACCATCATTCACATATGCCTCTTAGTTGAAAATATCTTGTTTTTAGTTGCATCTAAAAAAAATCTTAACTGAAAGCCTTCATTCTTCATTATTAGCTGTAAAAATCTCCTTTACCTGTTCATTTACTATTTTATCTCCCAGCAATACAAAGCCTTCTACATTTGTGCTTTACGCTTTATTTCCCATCATTTTATAAAAAATTACTTTTATATCAATGAAGGCTTTTTAAATTCATTCTATTGGGAAATAAAAAATATTTACCTAGGCCTTTATATTTTAATTTTCCAGCAAAGAAGCTTTTTGATTTACATTATCAAGCCTTTGATTTATTTTACACAAGCTTTTCACCCTCACATTTCACCTGTTCCTTCTCCATTGATATATTTCCACCATCAAAAGTTTCATCAAGTAATGTGATTGGATATTCTCCACTGACTGGCTCCATTGCTTTATCACTCCAACATTTATCAAGATCTCCATCACACATCTCTAAAACAAAGAGAAAATGAGGATATCAAATAATGATGTGCGATGGAGAAAGTACATCATCACACATCATGGATATATCAAGGAAATGAGGTTTGGGAACAACGATGGGAAAAGTTGTCACTCCATCACGAGTGCACTAGGAAAAATAGGCCTTCAAACAACGATGAGGGAAATTGCTTCTCATCCTATCGCACTGTTTCACCCTATGTCCTATTCTCCTTGACCGATGGAGGAATTTAGCATATTTTTACAATGGCCAACAAGCAACTCCTCCTTCATTCTCACAACAATCATGGACATGTGGGATTTCATTGTTTTGCTCTTGAAGTGTTGAAATAGAAACTTCTATATTGCAATGCCAACCATAGTGCAACAGATGATTGGGGGTGCAAAATGCACAACCCTAATAATGTTCAATAAAATATCTTTCCACTATTTTGCTTCATAGTATGTTCGAACTAGACACAATTAGTTTAAGAGTTTCATCACCACAATAGAATTTCCTCAAATAATTTTGATACATTCTCACTACAGGCGCCAACAATTCCTCTTGCAAAATAATCACGTTTTATGGTTTCCACTACATCAAACATCGAAGAATGGTGTTTCCTGTAGTAGCATATTGTATTTGTGTAAAAAATTATCTTTGCACTATCAGATTGACCCTTTCCAGTGTCATGGTGGTGGCCCTGTTAGCTCTCAAAAACACAGGCCAAATGCCTCAAGAGGTTGCCAATCTCTTGGTATGTTTCAGGGTAATAGACAAGGTCAAAAGATTTAGACCTTCTACTCTTCAAGCGTTGCCACGCCTAGGCAGGTGTACCTATATGAATGACACAAACTTAATGTGCTTATCTATCTTGAAATGTTTTTCATACAATGGTAGATGGGAGTGGACAAATGAGACTTGATTTGGTATAAATCGTATAGAAATATTAAAACTAAATCCTAAAATGTTCAGTTAACAGATGTGAAAAATATGAATGAATCTAAATGGTGAAAAATGTAGAGACTAGTGCCTCATTGGGTATGTGGAGTCAAATGAAATAGAAATGGGCAACTTATTTATGAAAAACACTCAAATTGTTTGGCACATGTTTTAGTTTATAACTGGTATAAACATGCAAGACTGTGACTACCAAGTTCTTCTTAATGATCCAGATGAATTTCCTTGATTATTGTGATCAATTAAAAGGATTTAATCTTTTCTTGAAGGAACCGATCAATCAACCACACAAATACAACAAATGTACACTAATAAACTGAATATAAACTTTTTATATCAATTTAAATAACCAGAAAGCATAAATCTTGGAGACAACTTAGTAATACTTTCAATGAACACAATAGACAATTGACACTAGAAATGAGCTACCACATCAATTGATTTTCATTAATATATCCATTTTGTAATCATGCATCGTCGTCTTTGTTTTGTGGGAATACTTTTTCTATCCTATCTACTTATTTTTTCTAATCTCCTTCTAATTTTACAATCGAATATGGATATTTATACATCTGCATCTGAAAAGACACATCACTTCATAATCACATGTCAGTGAGCAATAGTATTCAGGTTTCAATTAATAACTGCCGAGACATTCGCCGAGACATCCTGAAGTCATACCGATCATCAAAGTCCCACCGAAAAATATCCTTTCATCCTTTGTGTTTCACTGTGACATTCTGTTGTCGGGGAGACATCCCATAGATCATATTATGTGTTACAAATATGTGTTCTTAAGTTCACTTTTGATCACCGTGACAATTCTGAGTCGGGGAGAGGTCTCATAGAATACCATGTGTCTTACCGAGATACCTCGTGATACATTCTTGTTGCTGAGACATGATCATTTTGTCACCTATGAAACACTTTGACATGAAAAACGGGTCGGCAAGACTATATGACTTTACCCTGATAGTCATTTGATTGAATCCTTTTATGCTTTGTCGAAAAGACCAGGTGCATTCACTGAGACTTCATTCTAATAGCCTTTAGTCTGGCCGATAAGTCTTTCGGTGCCCTAGTCCGTGAGACACAATACGTTCGGCAAGACCACATACCAAAGACATAACTCTTGCTGATGCATATCCTTATCGGTGAGACACAAGGGTTGGCAAGACTACATAACTTCACTTCAATGGAAACAATGGGACCCACCATCAGCTTTATCGATGAGACCTAACAAATGCTGCAAGATATTACACTGATGACCAATATCTCGGTGACACAATTCTTTGCACTCCGATCGGTAAGACATGGTGCAATCGGTAAGACCTTATGTCGACAATAGCCCCTTTTTTCGATGGACTGCAATAAACGTATACATTATGGATCAGAGAGACCTTGATATCCTCATGCCAATAGGAACTATAATGTGAAATATTTACACTTAGATGATTTTTTTGGAGCCACATAGCAAAATATGGGGAAAATGTTATGAATAAAGACCAATGTGCTTATGGTAAGGACTCATTTTGAAACTTATGGGTATGAACAACTTTGTAAAATATTTCAGAATTTTATAGCTCTAACAGTGGCTCCATCTAGGGATGAATGGTTGTGAAAGCATTGCAAGGATCTAGATTTCTGGGTGAGCAAACCAGACTCAAGGTGATGGATCAGTGAGAAAAATGGAAATGGAAATGAATATGAAATGGAGATGAACAAAACCCTAAACTACTGTGCATGGAAAATAATTTTAAGAGGATTATCAAGAGTTGTCCATGCACTGGAAACACTTAATCCTCTGTGTTTCAACTTCACCAGTTTTGAACTGTTATGGTCTACAATTCAAACCATAAATGATGGTTCAAGGTCATCCAAAAGAAAGGCCCATACTTTCCTCTATCAAACACCTAGTTTTTCCTTGAGTTCATCAGATTCTTCTTGAAGATATTCATGCAACCTTCCATGTCACTGTTATTGAAAGTTTTTAGAGAATCATCATGCTCAGCTTGGCCCAAATTCCCTTCACCATTCCGCAGTTCAAATTCTCCATCATCATGGGACAAATCTCTGTTACCTTCAACATACAAAGTACTTGCATATTCAATGCAATATTTCTCATTATCCTTTTCACTGTTATGTATTGTAAAACAATCTCCCAGTTGTACTAAAATTTCACCATCAAAGTGCTTCTCTTGAATTTATTTTTTTTGTCATATCAACATTGTTTGAGACAAACAAATCTGAAACCTTTTGCACCTCTTCGGTATCACCATTTGGAGACAATACTGGATTATGACTCATATCTTCAATATCATGCATATATGAACCAATCAACGCTGGATTTCTATCATCCTTGGTGTGCAAATAAATGTCTTCTCCACATGAGTTAGAAAAATTTCAAAATCACATACCTCTTCTTGAATGGATACATATTTTTGAGCAACTTCAAAGATTTTTCCATCATTTCGAGAAATGCACTGGGAGTCATATGAATCATTGCACAAAGAACTTTCATTGTCAAAACAAATGTAAGATGGACACAAAGCTTCAGAATCATCCTTGTGTGCACATCTCTGGTATTCAGGAGTTAGCATATCTGAACTTTGCTCATTGTTGAGTGGACATATTTCATCATCCACCATATTGCTGTTGTGTTCTTTATTCTTCTCATCATCAAAAAATGGTGGCTTAGATACGTTGATCTCATATTCATTTTCCTCACAACTTGGTGCATCACTTTGATTATCAAGAAACACTTCATCTTCAACATAGAGTGGATTTGAAAATATATAAAATTGGTTTTCAGGAAAACCTCGGGAAAATCTTATCTGATCTTCTTCTATCTTCTCATCATATAGTGGATTTGAAAATTTTTGGGAACCATTTCCAAGTATGCCAATTTCTTCCTCTTTATGGTTCCTATCTGCAGCGGGAGGTATTGTTTGCTCATTGTCAAATGGATCCATATTATCCATTACTTCTTCTCGATCATCACAAGAACTGCAAGAATCATCTTGTTGCAGATCAAAATCCTCAGGCTCATCATCAAAATCTGAATATTCACTGGATTCCTCATAACATGCACTGCTTTCCCTATTACAATTTGTTATGTAAGACAAATCTCTTGTATCTCCATCTTCCTCATGTAGGAAATCATATTAACAATATTGACTTGCACATGTCTCATCTTCTATTGGCTGCAGTGTCTGATTGACCTCCTAATGCTCATCCGTGATATCACCATTGTCTTCATACCTTTTCCCCTGCATGGTATCAATAAATTTATTCACTAGATCAAAGGTACATTTTTTTGATGACTCTGGACAATAAAATGATTCAGGCTCCCATGCTCCACCAAAGTACATTTTCCACACACCATTGCAGTCTTGTGCAACATGCTTTTTAGTTGGATCAGTATTGATAAACTATGGCTGGGCTGGTTCTATCTTGAAATTTCCTAGATCCACATCACATAAACAATTTATTTGATCTTGAGGTACACATTCAACAACTTGGTTCATCCTTGGCTCCCTATACAATTTGACTTCTTGACCATTTACTGGAATAGTTGCATAAGACAAATCAAACTGGACATTTTCCCCAACTGCTGCTGTCCACTATCTTGATAAAAGCATCCCAAACTTAGAAGGGGTGTCAATTACTGTTATATAAATGTTATAGGTCACCTGAGGATAAGCAACTAGTTTGACTTCAACATCTTTCATTATACCTACCACAGAAACCGGTCTATTATCTATTGCATAGCATCTTCCCCCATTAGTATTGTTAAATAAATATTCAAACAACTCCCTTCGGGTTTCATTTGTAAATGTGTGTGCGCCAGCCTGTGCGTCACCAAATTTAGTCGGCTTTCCATCAAGTTTTGATCTACCACTTTGCACATCTCCTCTTCGCAACTTTGGGTAACGACTTCCCTTTCGGGTCCCGAGAAGCTACGCTGGGCGTCCACGTGTCACACAAACGGAAGGTTTTTCTTATTTCCTTAAAAGCTTCGTGCGGGTTGCGAAGGCCTTCTGCAGAGGCCATCATTTCTAATGATTGTCAGAGGGACCCACATCTTGCTACGTGGCGGCGTATCGCAAGCTTTTCATGCGGGAATGAAATAAACAAATACGGGCTGCGTAGTGCTTGCGCGGAGTTTTCTTTTTACTTTCTAAAAGGTGTTGGTGGACCCTACCTTCTGCTAGGTGGCAATCGTTCGCAGATCTTTCAACACAGCAGGGAGGTGAACAACCGCGGGCTGCGAAACGCTACCATGCGTCTTTCGCACCCAGTTGATGAAGCTTTCTCTCCACTACAACAAGGACCTCAGCCCATTAGACACGTGTTGCTTCTTCGCAATCTCTCGGCAGCAATGAGAGAAGTTTTCATTCGGGCAGCGACAGGCTGCCACGTGCCTTACACTGATCCTTAAAACAGGCGATAGGATGGCTGAGGGAGATTATGCTATTGGGTGCCGCTCGTCATGGTCGTTTGAAGTGGTGGATTGCACTTGTCACCTCAAGCCTGGCTGGGACCACTGCCATCATTGCAAAGGGCGCGCTTGCACTTGGATGTCCAGATGCTGTGTTCTAACTCGTTACCATTGTAACGACATTGAGAATCTTCTTATTCTGGCATCGTTGCGGGGGATTAGGAAATCTTTTCTATTACAATCCTCCAAGGTGGTGGGAGATTTCTTTTACTGCTATATATACTCTCTCAGGAATACATCAAATGAAGGGAGAAAACTTAAGAAAAAGGATACTGGTTTTAGCAAGAGACACCAGGCCTCTTTTATATGTTTATTTTCAAGAAACTTTCAGACTGTGCCAACTGTTCGGCCTTTCTATTTTTCATGTATTGATTAAATTGTAAACTATGCTTTTTATTGTCTTAAGCATTTCATTTAACAGGACTTCTATATATTGAATACAACTTGCTTATCTAAATCATGTCTAAATGACTCTTCTTAGTAGTAAGGATGTATGCAATACTATTTTATGTCAATAAATGAATTGTTTATGCTATAACTTTAAGTCTCCGACGTGTTGGAATGTGACAACACTATTCAGGCCCTTAAATCTATGATTTATCATGCCCATCAACAAATTTTGGCGCATCGCCTTAGATTAGACTTTGCTTCATTATATTTGTTTCCTTTTCCCTTTCCAAAAACTATTATAGAAGAAGTCAGCTTCTTTAAAACCTAGAGGTCACTCAGTTTGGCGCAAAGGGTCCCCCTTGAACTAAGTTTCCCATAAGGCACTGTTCATCAATTTTTGACATCAACAATTTATCATTTTTCTGGCATGCCCGGTGGGACCTAAACTAATGAAATTACCTTGTAGAGGGGTGTATGAGCCATCGGCCTGTAACTAGATCCCAGACCACAAATCAACTAGTAACTGTTCCATTCCCACCCGCCCTTTCCTCTCACCATGTTGCCGACCGTGAACAAGAAACTATGTAGCATGGGATGCTGGAAGTCCCCTGGTAGCTCCGGTGGTGCCTGTTGTTTGGGGCGCTATCCAGGTTTCGGCCCTGAAAGCTCTTCCCAAATTTTCGGAGACAACACAAAAACGCCAGCAGAACATTTGTAGGATGTAGCAGATGTATGTCTAGTACACGGTATTACAACACAGAATGTAGCCCTGAGGCTCCTCACTGCGTCCTTCAAAGGCAAGGCTCTGGATTGGTACCGAACACTGACTCCGAATTCAATTCGCACTTGGGATGACCTCGAAGATCCATTCTATGAAAGATTCTCAAATGATGGAGATCGTTCTTCGTTATATTATCAGCTATCCATCATAAGACGAGCGCCCCAGGAGGCTCTGACAGATTTCAATGCCCGATTTCACTCAAATTGGCCGAGGATTCCTGTGACTATCCGCCCGACTCTAGAATTGGCATTCATATTTTATCTGAAGTCCATTAACCCTGACATTTCTGTGATGATTAAGTCTTTGGGAGGAGCCACTCTACCAAATGCTTATGCTACCGCTATCAAAGCTGAGAATCATTTGATAGATTGCGGAAAGTTGCCTCCTCGACCTATTATCCTAATATTTCCTAAAATATCAAACTCTGTACAAGATGTCGCATCGACTAGTGCGGAAGCAACTCCTTAGTCGATGTACTCATATGCGGCTGCTCCTGAAAGCTTGGCTTCTACATCGGGTTCTTCCAAGGATGAAATAGGCGACCTCAAAGAGATGTTGCGAACTATGGCAAATAACATAACAACTCTCAAGCGGAACCAAGCAACGCCTCCATGACCCGCATATCAAAACTATCAGGGTGGGCGGTCTACTTATCAGCAAAATCAATATCAGAGTGCGCCTCGCACTAATCCACCAGCGCCGACTACCAACCAAATGGTCCCGGTGCCTACTCCGCTCACAAGTGCATCGCCAAGCTCGAGTAGGGAATTAACCGCGGGGCAAAACAATCTTATTGATGATATCAATCCATAGTGTTTCCCCTGTAATGATGCACATATGCCCCAAAATTTTCCGCATGGCAACTTACAACAGAAGGTGGCAGAGCAACACAGTCAAGGTATTATAGTAGAAAATGGAGGACATGTTTATGACTCACCAGTGGAGAGTGCGGTCCTTACCACGCAAATGCAAGGGATGTCTTTAGAGCAAGAGTTCGACATTGCTCCAGATCATGCGCTCTTCTCTTGGATGGAAGATGAGGAAACAATGTTTGCTAATGATGCATCCATATCTAAAACACCGCAGGTGCAATCTGACTATAACACACACTCAAAGAGGAGATTCACCGGTGAGCTCATGTTTTCATTTCTGGACAGCCCGCAATGCAAAGACATGTCCGATCAAATTCCTGGCGCATCAACCGTCCCTTCACCTCCTCAACCGCGAAAGGAAATTATTATAACAAAAGCAAAGGAGCAAAAATCTCCGAGTTCGTCACCTTTTAATGTGGTGGAGCAATTAAAGAAATCATCCGCTAATGTGTCTTTATGGGACATCCTAGCAATCCCAGAATAGAAGACTATGCTACAAAAGGCACTTCGGTAAGAGATCAACTCAGCACCAACAGAGCCGTCTGCCAGTACAGAGGTGGTTTATCAAATGCCACTAGCTAAGGTTCTTACAGACAAAGCGAAGGAACCCAATGCGGAAGACGGAGGTAGGCCAAAACCTCAACCCTTCTTCTTGACTCTCATTGTAGGGGAAAAACTATTACACAACGCTATGATTGATTCTGGCGCTAGTACAACGGTTATGCCAAAACTAATAGCCGAAACCTTGGGACTCAACTACAAACCTATGAAGAAGGGGGTGATGCAGTTGGATGGAAATAAAGTTGATACTATGGGTGTCATCAAAGCGCTTCTGTTAACTCTATTTGCCTGCCCAAATATCACGGTCCCGCAAGATACAGTGATCATAGATGTTCCTCCTATGTTTGGTCTCTGTCTATCTCAAGAATTTACTTCAAAGGTAGGCGGATATTTGTCTTTAGATTGGTCACATCTAATACTTAGGACCAAGCATGGTGCAAAAATGAAGATAGAATCAGAGGCTCTACATTCTGAACATGCGGCGGATGAGCCCCTGATCAATTTTGAGGCCGCACATACCTCTATCACCACGTAGGACATGTATAGTGTCGAACTACTAGAGGAAGAGAAGGTGAGTGGAGACCGAAGTGATAAGGAAGATGCTCTATTGAGCGAACACATAAACAATGATCTTTTCAGGAATTATCATGCTACCGGATTGGGCACATATGTGATTTATGATGAAGACCAGATTCTTCCGAAGGTCGCCAAAGAATCCGACGATAACCAAGCAAATGAGCTGTGGACATTGTATTTTAACGGAGCAAGGAGCAAAGTTGGAGCTAGAGTAGGGGTATGTCTAATATCCCCGCAGAATGAAAAGTTGTTGAGGTCTTTCTGATTCCAATTCGCCTATTCAAACAATGAAGCTGAATATGAAGGGTTAGTCCAAGGCCTAAGCCTAGCAGAACGAATGGGTATTAAGCAATTGATTGTGTTCGGAGATTCCAAATTGGTAGTTAATCAGGTCCGGGGAATTTCCGCAATGAAGAATGTCTGAATGAGATCCTATCGGCATCGAATCTAGGACTTGATTGAAGGTTTTGAAGCTTTCAACATCCTGACCATTCCCCGAATGCAGAATAGTGATGCAGATCGCATGGCAATGATCGGTGCTCAGTTTGATCATATCTCTAACTTGCTTCAGAACAAATATTCAGTGCGAGTGCTTGTTCGACTAGCGATTCCCGACAATGATTAGAGTGGCAAGTCTTTGAGAGCGATGAGCACATCACCTCGTTTATCCAGCACTCAGGGGAATTTGTTGATCAACTTCAACCAAAGATCGTCGAGGCCTATGAAGGACAAATTATGCAGCTCAAGTCAAATAAACTTTCGAAAGGATTAGTTACTCTCGAGAATTTTTTCGATTGTAATGACACCCTAAATGATAAGTGAAAGTTCGTGGCAAACAAAAGTGATTATGAAAACATTCGGGTCTCCGATGGCAGGAATCTCCAGGTCAGAAAAGATGTCCCACAGTGAGATAGAGAAAGGCTTATCAGTTTCTACAAAAAATATGGAGTAGTGGCCTGGTCCTATGATGATCTGGAGGGTTACGATCCTGGCATCATTCAACACACTATTGAACTAACAGAAGGTGCAAAACTAGTTCTACAAAAATAGAGGCCAATTAACCCTAAAGTTGAGGCCCTAATGGTATAAGAGCTAACCAAGCTCATTGAGTCACGTATTGTCTTCCCAATCAAACATAGTACTTGGGTATCAAAGCTGGTACCAGTCAGAAAGAAGAATGACGATATCTGCTTATGCATGGACTTTCGAGACCTAAACAGAGCATCTCTAAAAGATCACTATCCATTGCCTTCTATGGAGTCAATCCTCCAAACTGTCGCAAGATCATAAATGTTCTCTCTACTGGATGGCTTCTCTGGCTATAACCAGATTCAAGTTAAAGAAGAAGATCAGCACAAGACTACGTTCACCACCAAGTGGGGAACATTTGCATATGCTAAAATGCCTTCTGATTTATCCAATGCAGGGGCAACTTTCCAGTGAGCTATGGACATCGCATTCAGTGAACTGATCAATAAGTTTATTCTAATCTATTTGGATGACCTTACTGTGTTCTCTAAATCTAAAGATGATCATTTTGATCATTTGGAATTAGTTTTTCAAAAATGCCAGGAGTTCGGGGTTTCCTTAAATCCAAAGAAATGTGTATTCGGAGTACCGCAAGGTAAGCTGTTAGGGCATGTTGTGTTTAAAGAAGGTATTTCAATTGACCCCGAATGAGTAAAGGCTATCAAGGAGCTTCCCCTTCCAGTAAATAAGAAAGGCGTCCAATATTTTCTTGGTAAAGTAAATTTCATAAGCAAATTTATTTTTGATTTTGCGGGAATGATTAGGCCAATCACCCTAATGCTGAAAAATGATCAAATTTTCAAGTGGACAACGAAAGCTCGAGAGGATTTTGAAAAGGTCAAGGAAGCGATCTCCACAGTCCGGTGCTGATTAATCTAGATCAATGCAAAGATTTTATAATGTATGCCTTCAGTAGCAAGTCCAGTATCGCTATTGTTCTGACTCAAAAAGATAGTGAAGGAAAGGGAGAGCATCCAGTGGCATTCTATTCCCGAACCCTAAAAGAATATGAGGCGAATTATAACTTCGTCAAAAGATAGGCCTTTGCAATAGTAAAGGGACTTAAAAAATTTCGCCATCTAATTTCTGCAACAAAGTTTTGGTATATGTTGCACATTCTAGTGTGCGGGAATACATCATGGAAGGAGAGATCACAGAAAAAAGGGCTAATTGGATTATCAAGATCTTGGAGTATGACATCGAGGTCAGGCCTACTAAGACTATTAAAGGCAGAGGACTGTGTGAGTATATGGCACAGAATGAGGAGGTACCTGCCAAGGAGGAACAACCAGAGCTCATCCTGATAAATGGATCGGGATTGGAAGACGATTGGTTGACATATAGAATGAACTTCATGCAAACCAGAAGGTATCCACCAGGCCTCTCATCCCAAAAAAGAAGGTATTACCGGCTTCAAAATTGTAGATATACGCTGATAGAAGGAGTCCTTTTCAAAAGAAATTTCAATGGTGTGCTCCTGCGATGCGTTACTTCAGGGGAGGCGCAGAGGATCCTCGACACATTTCACAATAGCGATGAAGGTGGACATTTCTCCGCCAAAACTACCGCCATCAAGGTACTGCGAGCTGGATATTACTGACCTACACTTTTCAGTGACTCTTACTCTCTGGTAAGGGCTTGTAAAAAATGTCAGTTGTTCTCTAACAGAAGGAAGAATTCAGCGATGCCCCTCAAACCTATCGTGGCGGATGAACCATTTGCACAATGGGACCTGGACTTCATCGGAACGATCAACCCAGTTTCTAGTGCCAGACATAAGTGGATTCTAATGGCTACAGACTACTTCACAAGGTGGGCGGAAGCTGTTCCACTTAAGAGTGCAACAGAAACAGAGATTGTAGACTTCCTTGAAGCACTGGTTACAAGGTTCGGCCCTCTGAAGACAATCATTTCGGACAACGCTAGAGCATTCCTAGGTACAAAGGTATGTCACTTTGCATTAAAAAATGGCATATTCCTTAAAGCCTCATCAAACTATTATCCACAGGGAAATGGCCTAGCTGAGTCAACAAACAAAAGCTTAGTCCGACTCCTTAAAAAGGTTGGCTCAGAGCACCAGAGGGAATGGCATAAAAATCTCTGAAAAGTGCTATGGGAAAACTGCATAACTCCTAAGCAAGTCCTTAAGACTTTTCCTTATGAGCTGGTATATGGGAAGGAGGCGCTGTTACCTATCTCTATGGAGATCCTAGCAATACAGTTGTTGAAATCCCTTGAGATAGAACAAAATGAAGCCATGGAGGTTCGGCTCGCTGAACTGTTGGAAGTACAAGAAAAAAGGGAGAATTCCCTAATAACAATGACAAGCCGTCAACAGGTGGTCAAATGATGGTTTGACAAGAAGGCTTCTGACCAAAGTCTGAAAATTGGAGACTTAGTACTAAAATATGACAGCAGGGCTGCAAAGCTAGGTGCACGGTAAATTTGATAGCCTATGGGAGGGACCCTTCAAAATTATTTGGTGCAGGCAACACAATGCTTTTGAGCTAGAAAATATGGAACAAGAGCCGTTAGGAATGCTGGTCAATGGGATTCATCTTAAGTTGTTCCATTAGGCATTAAGCTCTACCTTGTATAGATGTAAATAGCACTTTTATTTCCTTTCTTGTGTTTGGCCTGTTCTTTTTCTAAAATTAGTTGTCTTTCTACACATTTGCTCATTATCGTTGGCGGGTAAAACATCAGAGTTGCTTTACACAAAATACACTCATGCAAGGAGAAAAAACATACAAAATTTGCAAACCCAAAAAATTTTAAACACAGAAGCAAAAGAGAGCATGAATTTTCCTTAAAACGAGAAGTATATATTTATATATATGTTCTTTGGTTACAAAATGGATGGGATGCTGATTTCCAAAATGTACAAGTATCAAGGTATATTATATACGATAGCCTTTTATCAGGCTTATCTAAAGCAGGAAAGTTACATTTTGAGCAAGCAGGCAAAGGGGTTATCTATCCAAAGGCATGACTGGTAGCAATCGACGCATTCACTGCAGCGTCCACTTCTTCCTCGTCCATGGGCTCTTCAGCAGCACTGGCAGCATCATTTGACGCAACCGTCATTGGCAGTGGAAACACCAGGTTCCTAAAGTCAGTGTACTAGTCTACGTCATAGAAAGGTATCATGTTGTAGCTCCAAAATAAGAAGTGTAGAGCCTGAGTAACCCTCTGCTAGTGCTGGTCACGGGTCTGCAAGTGGAATCCGCTGAGGAATGGCAACCAAACGACGACAGCTTCTTCTTCGATAAAGCGACGCAGGTCACTGGCTGTTGGTAGGCCTATCCCATATGCAACATGCACAACAACCTCACCAAGCCCATTCAGGTATTTCTTTGGAAAGATTTCTTTAACCAGCTTCAGGATAAGTGGTCGGGGAATGCAAATGTCTAGCATGGATGCTACAAAGTGTGAGCATATGTTGGTATTCACCCTATACTTATCCTCATATTCTATACAATCCTTGCGTAGGACCCACTTAATGGCTACCAGAACCAGTGAATGTTTGTTCTTCGTCATCCTTTTCAGCCTCCTAGTGAAAATTTCACCTAGGAACGCCGTCTGTGACTTAAACGAGGTTAGGCGAATTGGGGTATCCATTGTTCTGACACTGTCACTAGTCTTCTAAGATAATGCCGAAATTGCTCACCACCTAACCTATGAAAGGACTTGGTTAGCACTCTTCTATTGACCTATCACCTCTTAAATGCTAAATATGTTTTGCTCACTATCTACTGGCCTATTTATAGAAAAATTGACAAGGCACATGTCAATCTGCCTCTAGAAAATGTGATGTTATCCTAGCTGCTATCTCGAAAGCCAAGTCTGCATTTGTTCACATTTCTGGGCCAGTACATCCATAATAGCATGGCTCAAGGCGTGTTTAATTAAATAAAGTTGATTAATTAGTTTTTTAAAAAAAGGTGGCGCTTGTTGGTGAAGGGACGTATGGCCGTAGGCTATTGTGTCATCTCTCAAGCACGTCCCAGAGCCCAAGGTGATATTCATATCTTTTCAGGCAATGATCATTTGCTTGGCGTAATCATTCGGCCAGGATATTAATTACTAGCGCATGCTAACGCAAGGTTAGAAGGCCAGTTGCAAGCTCAATTTCCAAGGAGATCAAGGCATATCACACGATCTCGTAAATGTAATAATGAAATCTAGCCGCCTCAGAATAACAATCAGTTCATCTTGCATGAGTTGCAAGATTAACGGTACATGCCGAATTAAATGCAAAAGGCTTGCTCTCGCCTACCACCTTGGGAAAGGTTGCTATTATTGCACGAAAAGGCTCAATATTTCAAAGGCTTTTACAAACGCAAGCGAAGTGCAGAGTTGTTTTCTGTCTGTCTATCTAGAGCAAGCAAATTCGTGGGCTAGGAGCTTATAGATTCTTCAGAGAGAGGAAAATGTCAGAATCTTCAGCTCAGCCAATGCAGGAGAAAATTAGCCAAGAGCTATTCACAGCTATTCGTTCCTCAGTTGAGGTATATGTCTATGAGGATGTAGCATACGCCACTCCTGGTATACCTGTGAAGACAAGAAGAGCCCACATGGAAGAGTTGGATAGACCCAAGGAATGGAGTAACCAGAAAAGGGTTAAAGAAGAATGAAACAATATCTATGACCCAAAGCTCGTGAAGAACCTTAAATCCCTCAGAGAGGTAGCTTGTGCAAGGTTATCAGCAACAAAGGCGGACCAATCCACGGAAAGTAGAGTCTGGTATAGTGGTCTCCCACAATACATGGTCCCATTGGTGCACTATTGCCCGGAAGTGGTTGATGCTACTATTCAGTGCTATAACCCAGATACCCACTACATTGAAGGTCGCAACTTAAGGGTGCATATCAGCCCAGAAGCCATTTGGCACATGTTATGTATTCCAGATCCAATTAGAAGGAAGGAGACTATCGAGCCTTTTCATCCAAGCAAGGGGGAGAAAATATGGAGGAAGATGAAAACCGGCTCAGATTTCTTGTTAGAGGAGACTAATAAGAAAGGTATCACGTCTGCTAAAGCACCAAGTATCCCATTATCACGTGGTTCATTCCACGATGATCTCCAGAACGCCATGTCCATGCTGGCATTTGTTTGCGGCCGAGACTCTGATGAAAAGATAGAGGCTTTTCAGCTGGGACCTGCAATACAGTTTTGCAAGCAGCATGAACTCTTCTGGTATGATTTTGCTGAGTTCATGGTTGAAGAAATGATACAACAAATGGAGAATTATCAGGTAGAAAATAAGTTTAGATTTCTTTCCTACCTGGTCTACATGTTTCTGCATCAGAATCCGAATTTCTTTGCCCGATTTCTTCTGCTATCAATTTTTGATGAGCAGAATAAAAGAAAGTCGGTGTCTACATGGACGCCTTTCCTTTCTGCATCATATGAATATTATGCATTCACGAACTATTTCATAGCCCCGGTTTTGAATGATTTAATCAGAGAGGGTGATATTGTCCGGCTCACCAAAGAGCAGACTGGATTTATGCAGAGCTATAACCCTACTTATGACTGGTTTTTAGGCAGGGATTTTACAATCCTCTGAATGTGGGGTTTTACTAGCAAATCTTTCCTGCTCCCGGCTTGCGTCACCGATAGAGTGCTCACGCTGGAAATTTTCCAGCAGGTGTGTGTCATTGATTTCACTTTCTATAGTAGCGGAAGTGTCAAGAAGAAATGAATTCTTCACTTATCCGAAGAGTTTCAAGTCGGTAACACTGGTTAAAAAATAATCACACAAGTTGTTAGAAGAGAAGCTGACACATTTAGGGTTGGTACTGATAAATGATAAGTGGGAGTACAACCCTTTCAATGACTTACCAAAGCCACATATGAAAGTTACCCATGTTCCTCGACCATACTGGGAGAAGCAGCTTAATCCGCGGATAGATAGAGAGGAAGATTTTATGGAATTAGCGCAAATCCCTACGCCGGACACTAGGGGCCCATGGTACAAGTTCTACTTTCCTGTGGCCATGGCCAAGGACAATCTTCCCATGGAACACAGCATGTATAACAAGTTGAAGAGGGGTGATGAATGGAGTGATGAAAAAATAAGAGCTTTCTAAAAATATCGTCAGGAAACAGCACAGTTGGATGCTCCTTATAATCAATTGAAGAACGACCAGGTATTTGACAGATGGTGGAATGAAGGCCACCCTAGCTCAAGTTCTAGTGTTGACAAAAGCGAAGAGGGAGAGGGATCCGAAGAACATGAAGAAGAAGCAGCGGTATCATCCTGTTCAGCACAAGGGGGCAATGTCTCTGGGCATGCCGCCTATGTGGCCACTAATGTATTTTTTAATATATCAAAAGGCTCGGATACACGCACTTGGGCCGCTAAACCGGCCAGGCTAACACCTTAGCAGAAGGATCCGACTGCCAAAGTTAGTGAGTGTCCGCCTGCGAAAAGGCAACACACAAAAAGTATTATCAAAGGGGTTTTGGAAGAACCGCCAGAGGAGAAGTGCCCACTGCTAGCAGATACTGGAGTTTTCGGGGGAGTCACGAACGATCCTGGAACCATCGCCGACTAGTCAACAGGTATATTTCACTCCTTCTCTTACATCTCATTTCTTTGTATCTGCCCCTGCTTCACTGGCAACTCCTACCATAAGTTCGAGCCCTCTACCTTCTGCTTTCGGTCCAGCTCATTCGGTCGGATTTGCCAGTTTTCACAAGCCAAACTGTTTATAATTACTCCTTCGAGTATGCTCACGCCTACTGCTGCCGCTCAGACTTTCCTCACCTCGCTTTCAGAAAATGTTCCCCGAGTCGGCCCCCATTCTTTTTCCGCTATGCTTACTGATCCTCTTCCATTGCAACAAGATGACATCCAGTCAGCAACTCCCTGGCCAATAAGCCTTATGACTGAATCCCCAATTCAGCTGCTACAAATGCCTAGCCCCGCTGATAGTTCTCAGGCCAAACTATGGAACGTGCCACACTTTTCTCCACAAACAGTCACTCTCTAGAAGAGGCAAATGCACGCGCCTATGAAAATTACCTATCCCTATGCCCTGCCTTCTGGTGTTCCTTTTACAGGTGGGCTAGTTTCATCACCAGCCGAATTCATAGTGCAGATAGATTGTGGAAAAGAAGTGCGCACAAATAGAATGAGGCAATGCAAGGCAAATGATGACAATGCTCCCGCTGAGCCTAGAGTACAAGCTTCGTATGACGAGGCCCGACATGAATTAAAATTCGTGACCATGTACCCAAGGATAAGCAAGCCTCAAGGAGAAATGCAACCCAAAGACTATGAGATCTATGCTGTCAGACTTGACATGAAGGTAGCTTAGCCACAAGATAAGGTCAAGTTCATGGAGGAGACGCAACGGGTGGTCACTTCCGACTTCCTCAAAACTAGTCGCCAATTAAAGAAGAAGGATGAGCAGCTCAGGGTAGCCAAGAAAAGGGTGAGTTTTCTGAAAACAAAAGAGAAATCCTTAGAGGCAGATATCACCCGAATGACTGAAAGGGCATTGACAGCGGAGAATGAGAGGAACAGACTTCAGGGCGAAATTGCAAAAACCTAAATTGTCGGCCCAGGCTTAATAAAAGAATTACAAAGCCAGAACCAGGCGGCGTGACAGAGCCTACAGTCAAAAGAGGAAGAGCTTGAATGCGTCTTCCTTAAGTATAGTCAGGGGATGGCACAAAAGGGTGAGGAGTTGGAGCACCTACAAGAGTAGTATGAGCAAAGAGTACAGGAGAAAGAGGCCGAATTTAAGGGCCTAAAGGCTAAGCTAGAAGAGGAACTCCGAGAGACAAATGCTTCACTGGAAGAGCAATCAGCGAACCACTCCCGAGCGGAACAAAATTAGAATAAAGAAATGAGCAGCTATGTGGAGTAGTTGACGTCTGAGAAAAATAAGAAGGCAGAGTTAGCCGAGGCCCTTATTTCAAGGGACGCGGAGATTTCTTCACTTAAAGCCTCTTTGTTACCTACCCTGCCCAATCTGATGTCATTCCGCTGATTAGGCAATTGTACATTTCTCATTGGGAGAAAGTCAAGACCTTTTTCCTAACACTACAGCCTACCCTCTGATTTATCGACAAGGCATCAAGGCTCAAGAAGAGGCCTAAGACACAATTGAGCAGTTCCCACGTTTCATCCTGGAGAAGGTTCCTGAGGCAAGGGATTTGCTCAACAAGCTATACTCAGTCTCGGATGAAATCCTGGCCGGGGCGGGTATCGAAGATCGGGACATTGCTGCTGAAACAACAAATAAATTCATTCATTGTCACTCTGCTTTCCAGCGCACTAAGGCAGCGGCAGATTTTCTAGGTAAGACACTGGATGGCATTTGGGGAAGTTTCTCCTGAATTAGGCAAAATGGGCCTGCCGTCCCCATTCCTTGAGGACGGCTCTATTGCCAAAATTACACAGATTGCTGGGGTAATTGAGCAGAAGGAGAATGACCCAGAGGCATTCAGGGAATTCAGTAGCTCCCCAACGACAGCGATATTGAGGCGATCATTCATCCACTCTCACAACTGCTTTTCCATATCCAAGCAGGTGCTGGCTTACCTAAGGTACTGCCTCACAAGGAGGCTATCGATCTCCGCGGGGCACAAGAAAATTTGCGCAGAATGGCAAAGCCGTCCGAAAGTGACTAGTCGCCCTTGCAAGCTGCTCTTTCCAAACTCTGACTCCATTCGCCCTATGGATAAAGCTCTGGTCTGCAGAACCAGAGAGTTTTTGGGTTCTCCGTTCCTTATCCAAAATGCCCCTGATAGTCACCAAAAGCTGTTAAATAAATATTCAAACAGCTCCCTTTGGGTTTCGTTTGTAAATGTGTGTGCGCCAACCTGTGCGTCGCCGAATTTAGTCAGCTTTCCATCAAGTTTTGATCTACCGCTTTGCGCATCTCCTCTTCGCAACTTTGGGTAACGGCTTCCCTTTCGGGTCCCGAGAAGCTGCGTTGGGCATCCATGTGTCACACAAACAGAAGGTTTTTCTTGTTTCCTTAAAAGCTTCGTGCGGGTTGCGAAGGCCTTTTGCGGAGGCCATCATTTCTAAGGATTGTGAGAGGGACCTGCATCTTGCTACGTGGCGGCGTATTGCAAGCTTTTCATGCATGAATGAAATAAACAAATACGGGCTGCGTAGTGCTTGCGCGGATTTTTTTTTTACTTTTTAAAAGGTGTTGGCGGGCCCTACGTTCTGCTAGGTGGCAATCGTTCACAGATCTTTCAACACAGTAGGAAGGTGAACAACCGCGGGCTGCGAAACGTTGCCACGCGTCTTTTGCACCCGGTTGATGCAGCTTTCTCTCCACTACAACAAGGACCTCAGCCCATTGGACACGTGTTGCTCTTCGCAATCTCTCGGTAGCAATGAGAGAATTTTTCATTCGGGCAGCGACAGGCTGCCACGTGCCTTACACTGATCCTTGAAACAGGCGATAGGCTGGCTGAGGGAGATTATGCTATTGGGTGCTGCTCGTCATGGTCGTTTGAAGTGGTGGATGACACTTGTTGCCTCAAGCCTGGCTGGGACCACTGCCATCATTGCAAAGGGCGCGCCTGCACCTGGATGTCCAGATGCTGTGTTCTAACTCGTTGCCGTTGTAATGGCATTGAGAATCTTCTGATTCTGGCATCATTGTGGGGGATTGGGAAATCTTTTCTGTTACAGTCCTCCAAGGCGGTGGGAGATTTCTTTTACTGCTATATATACTCTCTCGGGAATACATCAAATGAAGGGAGAAAACTTAAGAAAAAGGATACTGGTTTTAGCAAGAGACACCAGGCCTCTTTTATATGTTTATTTGCAAGAAACTTTCAGATTGTGCCAACTATTCGACCTTTTTATTTTTCATGTATTGATTAAACTATAAACTGTGCTTTTTATTGTCTTAAGCATTTCATTTAACGGGACTTCTATATATTGAATATAAGCTTGCTTATCTAAATCATGTCTAAATGACTCTTCTTAGTAGTAAGGATGTATGCAATACTATTTTATGTTAATAAATGAATTGTTTATGCTATAACTTTAAGTCTCCGACGTGTTGGAACGTGACAACACCATTCAGACCCTTAAATCTATGATTTATCGTGCCCATCAGCAAATTTTGGCGCATCGCTTTAGATTAGACTTTGCTTTATTATATCTGTTTCCTTTTCCCTTTCCAAAAATCATTATAGAAGAAGCCGACTTCTTTAAAATCTGGAGGTCACTCAGTTTGGCGCAAAGGGTCCCCCTTGAACTGAGTTTCCCATAAGACACTGTTACCTTGTCAATTTTTGGCATCAACAAGTATCAACGCACATGCCAAGCTGCTTCATAACTCCTACTGGTATAATATTTATGGTAGCGCTAGAATCTATCATGCAATTGCTCAACAATTTGTTATTTACGAGTAATGTAGTGAAAAAAGGATCGACTTGCGGGGGAGTTGTTAATACATCACTCAAGTAGACTTCTAGGATATTTACTTTCTCTTGCCTACTAACTGCTTTAGTAGCCACTTTATTTTTAGAATTCATATGTTTTTCATTTCCATTTGTTATCAATTGAACAACACTGTCTCTATATTCCTTAATTTTCATCATCTCAAGTAATGGAACATACATTTTTACCTGGGATAATGCCTGAGTGAAGTCAAAAGAGGAGCCTTCTGCCTTAATCATTTTCTTCTACTCCAATGTTTCTCCTTTGTTCTCTTCCTTTTGATCATTCTTTTGTATTTCTTTATGTAGCTCTTTAACTTCCTGCTTTTGGACAAGCTTCTATTCATTTTTATCATGCTGTTTGTTTTCTACTTTCTTCACAATTCCTTGTGTCACCTTTTAATCCTTCATAAATATTCCCCTGGGGACACCTTCCTTCTCATTCACCATCCTATTTCTCAACCAGTACTTACTCTTTGCTTCATCAACCGCAGCAATGGTTAATCTCCCTATCTCCTCTTCGGCGAGTTTCCTCATGTTGCATTGAGTAGGGACTGCAACAAAATGTGGCTCTGTATAATCTTCTTCAGAGTCAGAAATGACCTGCTATTCATCCATATGGATATTGTATCTCTGATTTGAAACATTGTATTCATAACCTTCACCCTTTGAAGATGAGTACCTATCCTCAACACGGTGAAAAGTATTTTAAGTCAAATACACTGTGTGATCTTCTCCATTGTTTCCCATCAACATTCCCTCTTCTTGCATTCTTTGGGCTACAACACAATAATCTAGGGAATGTGCCTTATCACAAACTTCATAGAAATAATTGTTATTTACCATATAGGTTCCCTTCTTCCTCAATGGATTAGGAGTTTCTTTGTTTCTAGGCCTATCTGTTACAGGTTTTCCATCCTTCGAGTTTGTATTACAGGGCATGTCATGCAACCTAGGCCTCTCAATTTTGTATGTGTTTTCCTATTTGTACTGATAATTATTGATTTGCTGAGGAAACCTAGGATTGTCTCTCTTACTAATTATATCACAGCCCTCTTATTGTTTTCAATCGTCAATGCTATCTTCTATGCCTTCAGCCAAATCTCTTGGGAACCTATTTCTTAATTCATACCCTATTTTTGGATCAAACGCATTTGAAAATAAACACTCAATGATACAAAATCTGGCAACTTTGATCTAGGAGGTATTTTAGTTTGCAACTTGTTGAATCTCCAGTTAAAATCATAAATTGTGTCATTCTGATCTTTCTAAATCCGCAATAATTCATGAAGAGCAGCATCTAGTGCACTTAGATTCCCATATTGCTGAAGGAATCGATCCTGAAATTCTTGGAGAGAATTAATAGACTGCTGGTAGGCTATTGAACCAATCTCTGGCTTCTTTAGTAAGCGACATCATAACTAGCCTGATATGCAAATCCTCATAAGGCACATCCAAATCTTGGATGAAAGCATTAAAACTCCTTAAATGATCTTCAGCAGTAATTGCACTACTCCCTGTAAATTTTGGAACAAGACTTCTCCAATTGCCATCCATTGGATAAGGATATAATTGAAACCCTGGCAAGTCAAATTGTCTGATCATTGTTGTGTATTCTGAGGGGGAGGATTAGGTGGGTACTAATACTGATACATTGGATTATTGAATTGTGTATGATGATGTGGCACATAATGCTGACCATGAGGTGGTGGAATATTTGTATATTGTGAGGGAATATGCGATGGATGATTTGGCTGTCTGTATTGATTCCCTATCTGATTGTGAGGAGCTTTTGATGGATCAGAAGGCCTTGCACCATCATTACTCTGCTTATGAGGCGGTACATACTTTGGGAAACCAGCTATCTGAGCAGTAATTTGGGCTTTCTACAATTTGAAGTCTCTCATTGCTTGTATCATCTAGGATGTCTCCTGTTGAGCCTTTAGTTCTTCTATCTCCTTTTTTTGTAACGCATACCGTGCTTTTACTTCTTCAAGAGTTAAAGAATCATAATCATCTTGAGGAGTTACATGATCAATAAACTCATTTTGGTTACCCTCCATTCTTTGTTCACATTCCAGTTGATATCTGAGTCCTTCTGCTTCAAGTCTAGCATCAAACTTTGGTTGCTTCTGGGGATTATAGAAAGGATTTCTTTGTTCCTCTAGGGTACAAGGTTCTGCACTTGAGTTATCTCTCTAGGTGTCATACCGGTCATAAGTTTCACAATGTTGTCTCAGTGTTTTTTCTTTATTCGTTAGGCACATGTCTTCATTTATCCTTTTACCCTTATCAACCCTATCATCCTTGTGTGTCCACTTACTACTGCCAGCAGGAGCCCCAGTATGACCTCCCCTGTATTGAGATCTTCTTCCATTCATGCTGAAATGTTTTTATCAGAGTCGCCAATTTGTTAGCTCTCAAAAACGTAGGAGAAATGCCTCAAGAGGTTGCCAATCTCTTGGTATGTTTTAGGGTAACAGACAAGGTCAAAATATTTAGACCTTCTACTCCTCAGGCACTGCTAGACCTAGGTGGGTGTACCTATATGAATGAAGCATACTTAATGTGCTTATATCTCTTGAAATTTTTTTCCCACAATGGCAGATGGGAGTGGAAAAATGAGACTTGATTTGGTATAAATCATATAGCAATATTAAAACTAAATCCTAATATGTTTAGTTAACAGATGTTAAAAATATGAATGAATCTAAATGGTGAAAAATGCAGAGACTAGTGCCTCATTGGGTATGCTGAGTCAAATGAAATAGAAATGGGCAACTTATTTCTTAAAAACACTCAAATTGTTTGGCATATGTTTTAGTTTATAATTGGTATAAACATGGAAGAATGTGACTACCAAGTTCTTCTTAATGATCCAAATGAATTTCCCTGATTATTGTGATCAATTAAAAGGATTTAATCTTTTCTTGAAAGAACCAATCAATCAACCACACAGATACAACAAATGTGCACTGATAAACTGAATATAAACTTGTTATATCAATTTAAATAACCAGAAAGCATCAATCTTGGAGACAACTTAGTAATACTTTCAATGAACACAATAGACAATTGACACTAGAAATGAGCTGCCACATCAATTGATTTTCATTAATATATCCATTTTGTAATCATGCATCGTAGTCTTTGTTCTGTGGAAATTCTTTTTCTATCCTATCTACTTATTTTTTCTAATCTCCTACTAATTTTACAATCAAATATGGATATTTATACATCTGCATCTGAAAAGACACATCGCTTCATAATCACATGTCGGTGAGCAACAGTATTCAGGTTTCAATTAATAAACGCTAAGACATTCACCGAGACATCCTGAAGTAATACTGATCATCAAAGTCCCACTGATAGATATGCTTTCATCCTTTGTGTTTCACTGTGACATTCTGTTGTCAGGGAGACGTCCCATAGATCGTATTATGTGTTACCGATATGTGTTCTTAAGTTCACTTTTGATCACCGTGACAATTCTGAGTTGGGGAGAGGTCTCATAGAATACCATGTGTCTTACTAAGATACCCCGTGATACATTCTTGTCGCTAAGACATGATCATTTTCTCACCTATAAAACACTTCGACGTGAAAAATAGGTCGGCAAGACTATATGACTTTACCCCGATAGTCATTTGATTGAATCCTTTTATGCTTTGTCGGAAAGACCGGGTGCATTCGCTAAGACTTCATTCTGATAGCCTTTAGTCTAGCCGATAATTCTTTCGGTGCACTAGTCGGTGAGACACAATACGTTCGACAAGACCACATACCGAAGACATAACTCTTGCTAATGCATATCCTTATCGGTGAGACACAAGGGTCGGCAAGACTACATAACTTCACTTCGATGGAAACAACGGGACCCACCATCAGCTTTATCGATGAGACCTAACAAATGCTGCAAGATATTACACTGATGACCAATATCCTAGGGACACAATTCTTTGCACTTCGATCGGTAAGACATGGTGCAATCGGTAAGACCTTATGTTAACGATAGCCCCTTTTTCCGATGGACTACAACAAATGTATACATTACGGAATGAAGAGACCTTGATATCCTCATGCCGATAGGAACTATAATGTGAAATATTCAGACTTAGATGATTTTTTTGGAGCCACACGGAAAAATATGGGGAAAATGTTATGAAGAAAGACCAATGTGCTTATGGTAAGGACTTATTTGAAAAATTATGGGTATGAACAACTTTGTAAAATATTTCATAATTTTACAGCTCTAACAGGCCCCATACATTGCGTGAACATTTCCCTATTACTGCATAACGCTTTATAACACAATTTTCTATCCCTTTCAGGGTGTATTAGCCTATTCCTTGGATTCCTCAAGATGCACAGCTCAATCTTTGACTCCCTCCTATGAAAATTTGAGCAAGATACAAGCCTGGGGAATGAATAGACACATGTGTATTTACATCTCAAAACTGCTCCATAAAAGCTTCCATGAATTTTCCTTTATTGGTTGCTAAAGGAAACACAACATCAAATTTTTTTGGATCACCAATTGCTAATGGAGGCAGCTCCTAGAAGGACTTCCCACTATCAGAAGACCATCATTAGAAGGCACTGTATTTGGTTTTTTATCTCATTTGCAAAAAAATACAACATAATTCCAATACCCCATTGAAGTTTCAAAATGATAATTTTTCGCATCTGGTTCACTTCATGAAGCTTTTAATGTTTCTTTTGCTTCGAGTAATTTTTTTTTTTAATTTCATGTTGCAAAGCACAAACACAAACATTTGATGAGTTTGTATCCACTCCAAGTGCATCCTCAATTTATTCTAAATTGAACTGCTCCATTCTAGGCCTGAGCCATGACTGCACAACTAAATATTCCTCCACGTTTCCAAGAAACCCTAACAATATTAGTCCTTATTAAAGATTTTCATATTTTAGCATCATACATTTGTTCAAGCAACTTAGCAAGATAAGGATCTATAGATGTATCAACAATATATTTTGAAGGAAAACCCTCCTCAAACATAGTCATGTGAGGCTCTTGTTGATTCATTATTATTATCTCATCATTACCCGATTCATCTATTTCAATAAACAAGTCAATGCATATATCTTCTTCAGGCTTGTAACCATTAGGAATATGCAAGAATGCATCTAAGAATTTGGAAAAAAAAGAGTATGTTGACTCTCCCATGAATCTTCTTATGTCAAACAAAGCTTAAACATACACCATAGTATCAACTTTACTTGTCAGAGATAGATGATCTAAATAACTGATTGGTGCAAAAAATAGGAACAATAGAACCATGTTGATCTAGAAGACCATTTTGAATACCTTGTTTGCATTTAAAACCTTGAAGTAAATTATGATTACACACCCTCATAATATGTCATACCAAAGTAATCAATGCAAATAAGGCCATCTCCTTTAAAGTGATCATACCTCTACTTTTAATATCATCCCTCATCAACTCAAAAGATATGCAACCACATTTTCAAGAAACCTTATGCAACATTAGTTCAATAGAAGATTTTCTTTTTAGTATCATGCAAAAATTCAACCAATCTACCAATATTAAATAATGTAATGGCTTTATCCTATGGTAACTCAAGTGAAACATCACCTTCATTATCAAAACAAATTTAACCTCTTCATCCTACTGGATAGAAACTTCCCCAAATGTTTGTGACACATGTTGGGTCCCCTTATGGGCCTGACTAAAAAAAAATTCATTTTGAAACAATTTTTTACCCTTAATTGAACTAACATTGCTTCTACATGCTTCTGGTGAGAAAATTTGAAGTGGGTTGTCATTAAAATTTGTTTTCTAGCATAATTGCATAGTGATCAAAACTAGCGTAGTGGCCTTTGAAATTGCCCTAAAAAACTAGTCAAATAACCTCCTGAAGTTATGAAAATGCACATGAGTGTAGAAATTTGACCCAAGAATTTAGTGCAACAAATGACTTGTAAAAATTCATCTCGAGGTGCAAGATATTTAATACCAAAGTGGCCCACTCAGACTTTTCTGCAACTGCACCTATCATAAACAACTCGAGCACATCAAGTCACCTCCTTGAAAAATTATCAAATTACCTTTTGGGAAGGTACCACTAGAAACACTAGATCATTTAGGTCCATTGATCATGTGTGCAAGAGGGATTTCCTCCAATCCTCATTCTTCACAAGATATTAAGGGTCAAAGAGTGACCTCCCTAAAACATTCAAGAAATGCAGATGTCAAAACAAAACAAACTGCATTTGCTTTCGACCTGGTAATATCAAATTTTATCTTGTGGCTTTGAAACCAGACCAAGAAGCATATGAATATGAGGGGAATGTAGACCACCAATCCATTTACCATGATGATCATTTAGCTATGAAATATCCACCCAAACAGGAGGCTACTTCGCAAGCCTGAGAATTGGCAAATAGCAAAATAGTCCCAGAACCCTCCAACTTTTCTTTTCAAAACTCTATCAAAACTCATCAGAAGAGGTTGAAATTAGACATACGTGTTCACATATGAAAAATGAATACACTCACAAAGGGACTTGGCATGAAAGTAAATGGGCTTTGAATTATGACCCTCCAAAGTATGTCACTGGGGCAGATTTTTCTGACCATGCATTTCTGAGTGTGCAAATCAAAATTTTTCAGCATAGGCACTTCAAATTTTGCAAATTTGAAAGCTCCATCAGGCGCCTTGGATATTCTCCCACTTTTTTTTATTGCAGGAAATGATTGTGGAGGTGACACGTGGTAGTCTTGGAGGTGGCACCCATCTTGCACATCTATAAATTGGTGTTGAGTTAGAGAATTTTTATGATGACAAGTTGATTATTGGCATGTCAAAATGCTACCAGAATTACTCCAAAATATTGTCGAAGTGTGAAGAATCCTGAAGATAATTGATCTAAGATTTGTATTTTAATTGTGTTATTGTTGATAATACAATTGAGCTGTGTATTTGGAGTGTGGGTTTTTTCTTGAAAGGGTTTTCCAACATAATCATTTTGTAGTGGTTTACTTATATTATCTATTTTATGTATTTTGAATGTGCATATCCTTGTAATTGTAACTATTTAATGTGTTAAAGATAAAGTTAAGGGTTTGATAAGACTCTACTTGGCTGATTCAATGCTCTTGAATATCCATGAAGAGAAAATGGTTTCATATTTATGGAAGAAACTTGAAGATTTTTATTAGATTAAATTACTAGTTGTAGTGTTGAAAAAAAGGCCCTTTGACATTTTTGCACTCGTTTGGGTCCTCGTTGTGGATTTTGGCTTAATGTTGTGTTGATTTAGTGTTGTAATGTGGATAACACATTCACATTAGGTATTGGGCCCTTGTGAACTAATGGAATTTAATGGCACCTTACTAAAGTGTTGCGAAGTTTTGTGACACACTTTTACACTTTTCTAGGGTTTTATCAATTAACTAAGCATAATAAATATAATTTTAATCTTAATAAACATTAATCTTGTCTTATTTGGAGTGTTGTAAAGTTTTGTAACACTTTCACATTCCTCTAGGCTTGTCATTAATAATTGGGCTTTCTTATGCTTTAATTGGCCCTATTTTGCATCTACGAGCCTCATTTATTGCATATTTTCAAGAATAATCCAGACACAAATCAATAACTGATCATAATTCAGGTGTTCCTGGCTTGTGTGGCCCAGATTTAGTGTCTAGGCCTCATTCACAACCTTGGGTGAATGAGTCCCACCTCAGTCTTTTTGGCCTTGATGCAGGTTTCACACATTTCTAAGCACTTTTGATTTTTGGTCCCATAAATTATGTGTGATGGGACTCATTTTCCACCTAGGGTGATTGAGTCCTGTGTGAACAAAATTCAAATTTAAATCAAAATTTTGGAGGGATTTTATTCTCCTAGATCTGATGTCAACTTGTACTGTTGTAATTTTGGGAATTCTTACATAATTAAGTATAAATACAAGGTTCTTTCACTCATATTCAAACCTAGCATTCAATAGATCACTTAAAGAGTTCAAAAGAGCATTTGAGCATTCACAAGAGAATTCAAGGCATTTCAAAAGTAGATTATCAAGCATTCAAGAGCATTCTTCAAGTTTCAATCATCATGTCAAAGATTGCATTCTTCATGTTTTTTATTGTGCTAACAATTATGATGTAGAGTTTATGATTCAAGCAAATGTTTCAAGCAAGATCAACTCCATTCAAGCAAGAGTCAAGAACCACATCCATTGTAGCCATTTCAAGAATAATTACAACACCTTATGGCTAGGGTTTGGTGAGTTGTAGCATAGTCTTTTGTTCATTCATCATTCTCCTTTCATATTTTCTTTCATTTCAACGTTTAATTACCAACAAGGGGTTTGACCAAGGTAAACCCCTATTCAATAACCCCCACAACATTTTTCCCTCTTCTTATATGTGATTTGCAAAGCTAGGTTGTATATTTTACAAGAAGAAAAGTTGGACAAAATTTGTCAAGTCCTCAAAGTTTTCAAAGTTTTCATCAAGCCTTGAAGAAGCTTGGAGAAGGTCTATAGGTCGCAACTTGCAATTTCAAATCTAGAAAGCAGTAAAAAAATAGAAAAGTAGACCGAGAGGCATAGAATCTAGTTCAAAAATTCAAGAAAAGTAGAAGTAAACTAATTCACCACTATTGGTGAATGAGTCCCACTGTACAGGCCTAACTGAGGTTTTTATAGATTTGGATACCCTTTTGGCTGAACCTGTTCACACACATTTTCCCAAAAACTAGGTTGATTTTCCTAGCTTGGCAAATGAGTCCCAGTAAATATCAACAATAGATTTTTTGGTGATCCAAACCTCCATTCTTCCTTCTCCAGTCTTCCAAGTGCACACTTCCAATTTCATAACTTTATGTTACATTTTATTCATCTTTCTAGGTCATTTTGCATTCAAGTAAGATGTCACACTATGTTTTACAATTCATTATCTTTTCCAAGTTTACACTTGGTGGTGAACCCATCATTAGATATCATTAAATCCCTAGAATATCCCTTTTCAAGATTTCAATCTCCTTTACATTGAAATCTCAAGGGTTTGTTCTTGAGTGAAGAGTAAGGAAATAGCCTCTCTCATTTTAGGTCCAAAGCCCTAAAAGAAAAAGAGAGCCCCCCCTATTTTCTTCTTTTCATTGGTAAACAAGTTTTTCTTGAGAAAGAAACTATATTCTCTAAATATGGAAGATGGAGGATCTATCACAAATCATTTGAATACATTTAACATGTTGATAACACAAATTGGTTCTTCTAGAGATAATATTGAAGACCAGGATCAGTGCATGCTAATGTTGTGTTCTTTGTTGAACTTGTGGGATCACTTGGTAATGGACATTGAGAGTACTACCACTAGTTTCAAGATGGATGAGATTTTCTCTTCAGTGTTATCTAAAGAGATGTGGAGGAAATATTTTGAGATAGCTAAGGAGGTCATTATTGTTCATGGAAAATCAAAAGAGAGAGGCAATAATAAGGACAAGAAGTCAAAATCCAAATCTTCAGGGAGATCAAAGTCCCTTGGAAAGTCAAAGGACTATTTTTGGAACTACAAAAAAAGGAAGAGAAGAAGAAGAAATCCAAAAAAGGTTTCTCAAATTTTGACTCTAACAAATCCTCTCAAGATGACACAAATGCATGGCATAGCTCCTTGGAATGCCATAGCCTTTGCAATCCATGCATTGGAAGATGTGTGGTTGATAGACTCGATTTCTTATTTTTACATGACCTCACAAGAACATTGGTTCTCAAAGAATAAAGAATATGATGGTGGGAAAGTGTATTTGGGCGATGACTCTCTCCTAAAGATTATTGTTTGTGGAAGAGCCAAAATCAGATTCCTTCATGGAAGAGTGAATGGGATTGATGGTGTTTTTTTTATCCTAGGTTTGGCATTAAACCTACTCTATGTGAGTAAATTAAACTATTCATGAGTGCAAGTTGTTTTCTTGAGTGGAGGATCATGCAAGATGATAAGAGGATCTATGGTGTTGTCTAAGGGTGTTCGCATTAGCACCTTGTAAAAGATGGATGCATGCATGGATCAATATAATAGTTGCTCTGATACAATGAAGAAGAGACCTTTGGATTTTTCATCCTCACCATTAGATCATGTAGAGAAGAGTTATGTAACAAATAAATCTAATGGTTATGCATTTTGGGTACCTAAGGGTGCTCATTCCTTGGAAAATGAAGCTTCTTGCTAAGAAGATAATGTTGTGGCACCAACAACTTGGTCACATTGGTGAGAAGGGTCTTAAAGCCTTAAAAAATAAGAGCCTTTTTGAAGGCCTTAATGATTGAAATATAGAGTTCGATTTTAGTAAACATTTTTTATTGAAAGAAATACCATGTTTATTTTTATTCCACTTCTCATAAGTCTTCTAGGGTTTTGGACTATGTTCATGCATATGTGTTTGGTCTTGTGAATGTTCCTTCGATATCAAAATATTTATATTTTGTTTCTTTCATAGATGAATATAGTAGGAAATTTCTTATTTCCTCTAGATTAAATCTTAATTCTTTAGTCAGTTTAAAGAGTTTAGTGTCTTCGTTGAAAATCAAACTAGCACAAATATTAAGTGTTGGAGGACTGACAATGGAAATGATTTTTTTTGGGTAGAATTCAATAAGTTTTATAAAGATCACGAGATTGAGAGACATAAGAAAACTCTGTACACCCCATAGAAAAATGGAGTTTTAGAGAGGATGAAAATTATGTTGATGGAGAGGGCTAGGAGTATGATGAGTGGTGTTTTCCTTGAGCATAAGTTTTGGACTAAAGTTTTAGCCACTGCATGTTACTTTATCAACAGGTCTCCTACCTTGACTCTTGTTGACACGACACTCTTGGAGGTGTGGTCTGGTAAAAATCCTTTGACAAAAAAATGTTAGAGTTTTTGGTTGTGAAGCTTACACTCATGTTCTAATTGAGAGGAGATCTAAATTGGATAAGAAGGTGGTTAATTGTATCCTCATCGGCTATGGTGTTGATGCGAAGGGGTACAAGCTTTGGGATCTAGTGGCCCATAAGGTTATCTATAGAAGTGTAATATTTTAGAGAGATGAAACCTTCAACTATTGAGTTGCAACTAGAGAAAAAGGAGAAACAAAAGGAGCTAGTTCAAATTCCACCTACTTTAATGAAAGGTGGACTAAGCAATCCTACTAGACCTGATGATATAGGAGAGCTTAAGAAGCTTTGAAAGTTATAGAGAAGAAGAACCTCAACATTGGCAATTAAGGAAGTCTACAAATGTTAGAAGTAACTAGGAAGGTTCGATTATTCCTTGTTGGGTTCTAGTTGCATTTTTGTGTCAATTACTAATATTGATGATCCTAGGAAAGTTAGAGAGGCTATGGGTACAAATGATACAAAATTTTTGATGAAAGAAATTGTTGCATTGAAGAAAAATAATAGTTTGTATTTGGTACCCTTACTTGATGGACAAAAACTCATTGTTTGTAAATGGGTGTGCAAGAAGAAGTGTGGTCCTAATGGAAGTGTTGAGAAGCATAGGCCATGACTGGTTGCTAAGGGTTATTCTTAGGTGGAGAGAATTGACTATGGCGAGTGTAATGAAAAATATTGTATTCCCTTCTTGGAGATGATACAATTTCTCACTTAATTTGGGAATGATTAACATTAAAATGAACTTAATTTTTCCTTAATTTAATGTTGTAAAGTGTATTTATTTGCACCTTCACATTAATTTTTGGGCCCTTGTAAACTAAATGAACTTAGTTATGCCTTATTTAGGGTGTTGTAAAGTTTTCCAACACACTTTCACACTATTCTAGTGTTTTCATTACTAATTGAGCTTATCTATGCCTTAATTGGCTCTATTTTACATCCACAAGCCTTAAATTAAATGCATTGTTTTGCAGACAATCCTGGTGTAAACTAGTATCCAATCATTATTCATGTCTTTTTAGGTTGTGTGGCCTAGATTTAGTGATCTAGAACTCATACACCACCTTCGGCATATGAGTCCCACCTAAGTATCAACGCCTCGATCCTAATTTTACATCATTCTAAGTATTTTTGAAAAATGTGTCTCATAGTTAAGCCTAATGGGACTCATACACCACTTCTAGCATATGAGTCCCATGTGGCCAAAAATTAAATTAAATTCAAATTCTTGGAGGGATTTTATCTTCCTAGATCTGATGTCGTCTTGTAGTGTTATAATTTCAGGAAATTCAACATAAACAAATATAAATACATAGTTATTTCACTCATTTTCACCTAAAGTTTTCAAGAGAGCATTCCAAATAGCAATTTTATGATTACAAGACTTCACAAGAGCATTTTTAAAGAATTCAAGGGTAGATTTATTCATCATTTGTTGCAGCAATTCAAGATCCATTATCATGTCAAAGGCTTGATGCATCATGCATGTGGTTTTGATCTAATGTTGTGATGTATTCTTCAAGATCAATTCAAGCATTCAAGGGCATAATCCTTCATCAAGAATCATTATCAAGAACTACATCCATTGAGGCCACTTCATGCTTATTTTTAGATCTACAAGGCTTCAATCAAGGTTCTATTGTTTCATCTTATGTTCCATATTTCATTGCATTCATATTTCATTTCTCATCAAGGTTTAATTACCTATACGAGGTTTGACCAAGGAAAACCCATATTTCCTAACAAAAAAACACATTTTCCCTCTCTTTGTTTGATAACAAGTTTGTAGGTCGAAGAAAAAGTGGATTTAAAGCCCTCAAAAGTACCAAAATGATAAAGTTGCAAATGTTGTCATGAAAAGTTGTCAAGACTCATGGGAACTCAAATCTAGGGAAAAATATATGTCTAATTTGCATGAAATCAGTGGGAAATTACTTATTTGATCCATCTTCAGAGGCTTGCTAAGTTTCAGTTCAAGATTCTACTCCTGGGACACTTCGTGACAAAATGAGACACTTCGTGATAGTCTAGGCATATGAGTCCCAGTTAGGGTTTCAAGGAACAGTTTTTGGTTTTTGTTCCTCTCAGTCTACAACTCTAGATTCCAAATTTTCAGCTCTTCAAGACCCACCTAGAACCCATATACCATAGCTGGCGTATGATTCCTAGTGAGCATTGAGAGTCAAGATTTTAGGGTTTTGGAGCTTTTTTTTATCACATCTTTCCTCTAGGTGCACCTTTGTTCATTCTTAGTTTGTCATTCTGTATTTTAGTTTCATTCTCTAGGCCATCTAGTTAGGTTTCGTATGTCATTTGCATATCTTTTCTTTCCAAGCCGTAGCTTGATGGTGAACCCCTCTTTAGTCATTAATCACATCATTGAACACCCTATTGTAGATCTCTTCCCATCATTTCATCCCTAAGTTAGAGATCTCTAGGGGTCTCTTTGAATGTTATGTTAGTGAAATAGGAGGGTCTTATCCCCTTGTGTGTTCCATCTTCCAAAAAGATGGAGCCCTATTTCCAGAATTACATTTTGATGAACCTACATTTAGAACATCTTAATTCTGATTTAGAGTGCATCATATTCCTAGATCTAGCTTTCATTAATTTTGCATTAGGTTTTGCATTAGTTAATTGGCACCTAGGGTTTCTAAATCTTGCATTAGTGAAAGTGCATATAGGTTGCAGTTTTGCATCTTGCATCATTAAATTTCATCTGAAGTCCACATTTGCACTTAGCCTAGACATTATCATAACTAGAAAACATAGCATTCACATAGAATTTTCTGAAAATGGTGTAAAAACCCTAATCTTTGACTCATACGCCCCTCTCAGTGATTTAGTCCCAGTACAAGTTGTTTTTCCCACTTTATGGGACTTTTGCATTATGCATTTTTCAACATTTGAACCCCTGAAAATCCTTGACTAGGACTCATATGCCCCTATAGGCGAATTAGTCCTAGATCAACCCTAAAACTACCTTTTACAACATTGAAAACCTTGTTTTTGCACTTCTATTTTTTTTCATTAGTTATCTATTTTAGTTGGATGAATTTTTGTTACATGTATTTCACTAAATATATCTTTAATTGGTTCATTTCATGCACTTCTTAATTCAAAATTTGTATTTACAATATCTCATTTTTCGATTGTGGCATGTAGTGTAATCAATAAATTACCTTGTTTGAGATCTTAAAATTACATTTACACATTCTAGGTCTTTACATTGCATCTTAATTCTCTTTCCATTTTCAGATTCCATAGATTACTTTTCACAAATGTTGGTATCTATCTTTTCCAAGTTTGCAAAGAAAAAGTTAGTAAATAAGCATGTTAGTTATTCATTCAATACATTTCCTAGTTATGAGAGTCTATTAGTGCAAGAAAGTGAAAACGTTGATATTTTCCTTAAACTTACACCCCCTCTTATCTCTCCTATTTGTGGGAATGATGTGCTAGAAGAGGATACAAGCATAGATAACAATGACAATCATAATTTTTCTTCTCCCAATACCTCTCCTATTAGTACAACAAAGGTATCTTGGTGAAGAAGATGCAATCATTGAGAATCATGAAGATATATCTTTCCATTCTCCTTCTACCCCTTGGGAATATATTATAACACAAGAATATGAGATAATTTCCACTACTTTAATTAGTCTAAATTCATCCCTCAACACCTCCCCTAATTGTGAGAATTCTTTAGTGAAGAGAATACAATCGAGAATGATCCTAAAAATCACATTTGTGAGGAGGACATGTTGGTGTTAGAAGATCCAATGATTGAAAGTTATAGCATTATTTCTATCCTTCCTAATGTCCCTAACATTTGGAAAGATCTATTTGAACAAAAGGATTCAACCATTCATAAGCATGAAAATGATAGTAGTCCTCCTCTTAATGCCTCTCCTATTTGTGATGAAGTTACTTTATAAAATATAACCATGGAGAGTGATGAACCTTTTGTTTGTCCCTCTCCTAAAATCTCTCCTACTAGGGTAGAAGTTATGGCACAAGAGAATGAGACCCCATAAAACAAGAATGAAATCATAGGAATTTTTCCTTCTCATAGTATCTCTCCTAGTTGTGGAGAAAATATTTTATTGTTATAATATCAAAGCAATAAGAACCATGAAAACCTTAATTACCTCCTTTCCCCTAGAGAAAACATTATTGAACAAGAGACTTCCATCATTGATAGACTAGAAAATTTAACCATTGATCATTCCCCTACTTGCGATGAAGTCATTTTAGAAGAACCAACCTCTAAATTTCATAAACATCTATCTTGTAGCTCTCCTAAAAACTCTTTTACTAGGGAAGATATCAGGGTACAAGAGAACGATAACATTGACAATAGTGATATCATTTCCTTAGATTAAGACAATGAAGTAACATTAGAATCTCCTTCACTAAGGGACATTAATATTATTCAACCTTAACTCACCCTTTACCCACCTTCACACAAACATCCAACTCAAAACAAACCTAAATTTATCCTTTACCCACCTAAGAATAATGTTTCACAACATCCAATTTACAATACCATTCCTCATACATATAACACTAGAAACAATCTAAAACCAATAAAAACACCTTCAACATCCCTCCCATTGCCTAATTCTATCATGCCTAACCCTATTTTATCGAGTTCTCCTCATGGAAAGGAGTATGATCTTGTCGAACAATTAAAGAATACTCCTGCTGAGATATAATTGTGGGGCCTTATTCAATCCTCCCCTCATTATCTCAACATGATTCAAAGTACTTTACAAAAAGCTCCTATCCCTTCTTATGTGCAACAAAATGACATAGCAACCATGATTCAAGAAATGAGCGCTAACATTGTTTTCCACCACAGTGAGCTCCATCCTTTGGAAGTGAAAAATCAACATAATTCTTTCATGATAATAGCTAGATACAATATAATAGGCATATATAAAACCCTTGTCAAAAATGGCTCTACCCTTAATGTGTGTAGAAAAAACCTTTTGGACAGGCTTGGTGTGGATACATAAAAAATTCAACTTGATGCTCTATCTATTCATGAATTTTTCAATGTAGGAAAACAACCACTTGGTGTGATCACTCTACCTATTATAGTTGGAAAGGCCACATTAGAAACACTAATCCCTGTTATGCCTCATGATCTTTCATATAAAATTCTATTAGGAAGACCATGGATTCATGCAACGCATCGGGTACCTTCTACTCTTCATCGTGTAATGAAGTATGTCTACAAAAACAAAGTGTACATACTCTAAGCCAATCTTGAACCAAATAGTTTTTAAACATTGAGAAAGGAAAGGAGAATCCTTTGAAAACATTGACACCAACTATAGAAGTAGACCCCGTGCGATAAAAAACAAAGAACATATTGATGAAGTCACAAAGCTATTAGAAGACGATTGGGGTTCCTTAGATTTCACATCAATCATGGGAAAACATGATATCGTAAACAAAGAATCTGAAAAGGGAAAAGAAAAAGTGGTAAGTCAACAAAAAATTTGGAAGACCCTTCAAAACCCTCCACCTCAACCACTTTAGAACAAAAGAAAACAAATTACACAACCAACTTTGATGACGCTGATTATGAGCAACCACCTAATCCAAAAGAAATGAAATGCTTTATGGAAAAGGTTATGAACTTATGGAAAAACTTGGTTATATTGGAAAAGGATGTGGTGCTAGAGAAAAAGGTATCCATGTCCCTATAGAGCCTCACACACAAGAAAAGACTAGTGGTCTTGGTTATTGTCCCTTGAAAGAAAGAAGCAAACCTTCACTCAATATCAACACTATTACAATAGATTCTTCTAAGTTAAATTTAAAATTAGTGTATCCTAAACTAATAGACACTAGTGGTCTTGGTTTTTTTCCTTTGAAAGAAAAGAAAGAAACAAAGAAATACTCACTTAATATCAGGGTATGTTCAAGATCATCATGGAAAAATAGGCCCTTAAGTGGTGAAAAATTCAGAAAAATTAGAGTTAGGCAACTTGATGTAAAAATTTGAATAATTTATCTATATTATTTTAAAAATATGCAAGAATAGAATATGTAGCAAATTGAATGTAGTTTCTAAACTACTAGGTTTATTTAAAGAAAAATCTATTTGGTGAAAATTTGAAATTTCAATGCAGTAGTACTTAAATTTTAGGAAAAAAATAAGTAGTTGTCTATCTGACCACCCTAACCACAATAAAATGATAACATTTTTTAATAAGATTTTAGATATAAGTAGTGGACTCATGTCCCAATGTGATGCATATTTTTTTGTAATTTTTTTCCATGTTTTTTTATTACAACTTTTAAAAAATATAAAAACTCTTATGTCTAACCACCTTAACTTGGTAAAAACTTCATGAAATTCATTTTTTTAATCCTATAGTATGTGAAGCATAGAATGTGACACATGTTTCAGATTCAAAACTTGTGATACCATTTGAAAGCTATAGATGTTTTTCAATCAACCTATCAATCAGGACTTTAGTTGTAATTCAAATAGAAAATGAATAATTATTATTTATTAAATTAAAAGTAAAGCATAAATTATATTGGTGGAAAGCTGAGAATCTCCTTTAGAAACCCTTTACGTTTCATCAATTTTGGGTGAAAAAAAGGTCATCAGCCACATTCCCTACACATACCCATCATATCGCCACTTTTTGGCCCAACATGATCCTACACATACCCATCAATGCCATCACACAAAACACTAACAATTGGAGTTTGTTAGTGTACCATTGAAAAATGGCTCTTGGACATTTTCATGGTCTCTTATATCTTTCTCTCATGGTGCTTGGTCCATTTCGCTTTTGTTTAATGTTGCAATGTGGCTTAAATATTCACATTAGGTTGTTAAAATTCAAATTATAGCATCTTCTGAAGGTGTTGTGAAGTGTTGTAAAAAATTTCTACACTTTTCTAGACTCTATTCATTACAATTCACCTAAAAATCACCTTTTCATCACTTATTAAGTTCTATTTTGAAGTGTTGTAAAGTCTTGTAACAAGACTTCATGCTTTACTAGGCTTAATTTCAATATTTACACCTTTCTTATGCTTTATTTGACCCCTTTATGCACTCATAAGGCTTAATTAAGTGTATTTTTGAATGTAAGCCCGACAAATAACATTAAATGTGACTTAATTCACAACACCCACTTTCAAGTCCAAGGTGGGACCCATTCACCATGGGTGGCGAATGAGTCTCTCTTGGCTCAAAATTCAAAATATTTCAAATTTTCTTTCTAGTTTTTATTCAAAATTACCTTATGCTGGCCTGTGATGAGGTATCATCAGGTTACTAAGGAACAATTGTGTATAAATAAGTGTTTTTCTCCTCATTTTACATATCCTGATTCATTCAAGCAATCTCCTCATTCACCAAGCATTCAATTAGCATTTGAGCACTTTGCATCGTTCAATCAAGCATCAATAAAGTATTATGGAGAAGCCATTAACATATCTTCATATTTCTTTAACAAGGTTGTGGTGAGTTTAGGACATTTAAATGTTGTTTATTTATCTTTCCTTGTTCATTTTATTTCATTTCTTCATTAAGGGTCTGATTATTGAAGTGGGATTTGACCAAGGGAAATCCCTATGACGTAACCCTTAACCATTTCCCCCCTTTTACATGTGTATTTGTAGATTTGTGTATGCAAATTTATCAAGTAATTAGGTGTTGAAAAGTGGAAAAGAAGTGAAAAAACTATTTCAAGTCAGATAAAACCTATTTCAAGCTTGGGGACAACCTACAATCCATTTTCTATAGATTTGACTTCATCAACCTAACAAGAAGACAAGCTCAGATTTGGTGTTACATAATTGGTCCCTGATTTCAAAGAATTTTGGGAGAGGATTGATTCACCATCAATGGCAAATGAGTCCCACCTTAAGGCTGGAAAAGTATATTTTTTTCATATTCTAGATCCCGACAGTTAGAAACTAGTTTCTAGAAGTTTTTGTCAGAAGCAGGACTAATTCGTTATCAGTGGCGAATGAGTCCCACTGGTGATTTTCACTAATTTTTATCAGCATTCAGATCACTCTAGATTCATCATTCATTTCCAAGGTGCACTTTGATTCAACCTTCTTCATTTTTGTTTTGCATTTGTTCATGGTTGCATATCACATTGTGTTTTCAAACATTGCATATTTCTTAGGTTTTGCATTCATAATCAGTCAATTGTATTACTTAGTTACATTTACATCATCCCATTTAGTCTTAATCACATCATACATACATTATATTGAGTGAACCACATTGATTTTAAGAGAGGTTTATCTCTCTCCTTTTAGGTGAAACATCCTAAGAGTGCAAGAGTAGCCTATAAACCTCATTCCCAAAAATCTATGATTCATTTTGGTGAACCTAAATATTGATCACTTTATCATTTTGATTTCCATTGCATCTTGCATCCTACGTTTCATTTGCATCATCATTCAATTAGGTTTTGTTTTGTTTTCACATTCTAGGATTTCTCAAATTGCATTAGTGAAAGAATCATTTAGATTTCATTTTTGCATATCATATAATTGAGAAACTCAAAATATGCATTTGTATCCTTAGTTTTCATCTAAAAAGCATTAAAATCACTTTTAATTTTTTGAAAAACACAAAAATATATCATACTTGGACTCATTTGCCACCTTGGGCAAATCAGTTCACCTGCACAGTTTATACTACATTTTCAGGCATTTTTTTGGAGATTTACTATATTTTTGTTCTCTGTTGTTATTTCTCTATTTTAGTTTGTAGAATTCTTGTTATTTTCATTTTTCACTCCTAGATTACATTACATTTTCATTCACCCAATCTTTTGTGGTACGTGTATGAGTGTTTGGTGCCCAATTGATAATACTTTAGTGAGACAAAGTTCTAGACTCATAGCTTCCCATGGTAGCACTTTCATTGTGGACCTTGGGATCTCAAGAGCTCCTACTCCTAGTATGGAAAATGGTGCATTAGGCATGGATACTACCACTACTATGCCTTCACCTTGCCATCCAATGAATTTTGACACACAAAACAATTACATTTTGCAAGAAAAAGTCATTAGTATTCATGAATACTTTGCACATTTACAACAAGATTTAAGTCTTGAAAACATTTCCACCACTACTATACATGCAATAGAAAACCTTCATCATTTGATTGAAAGTGATGATGGCTTACAAGTTATGAAAAGAATAGATGAGATATACAAAAAAAAAATTATTTCTACTTCCCAGTTAGCCAACATTGTTGTAAGCCAAGGAGGACCTCACAATCCTCCTCCTTCAACCATAACATCCATACCAACTTATACCACTCCTCAAGTTACAAAAACTATGCAACAAGCTAGTCATGTGACTCCTTCTTTCACTATTCCAACTAGAATTCCTATTTCTTTTGTGGCATCACATATTCCTTCTTCCACCCCTCTTAGTGTCCCTTTCACTTCCTCTAACATTACATACACTCCATCACCATTTTTCCTTCCACCTCATACCACTTACACCGATCCCATCATTATCAAAATTCTCCACCCACATCATGTTCGTAGTAGTCCATTATCCTTAGAGATATTATGCACACAAATTCCACAAGGAATTGAAATTCCTAGGCTTGAGAAATACAGAGGTAAAGGAGACCCTACTAATCATGCCAATGCTTATACAACCTTGTGTAGTGATTTTTTCCTTGATGATAAGTTGTTAGCCAAAAACATTCCTAAGACCTTGAAGGACACTACATTGGAGTGGTTTTCAAACTTACCTAATCATTCAATCCAATCATTCAATGAACTTATGGATTCCTTCATAAGGAATTTCCATGTCCACATCACTCCCAAAAAGACAATGGTTGATTTAATGCGATGTAAACAAAATGCAGATGAGAAAGTAACTGATTTCATTTCACGATATTAGTCATTGTATGCTCAAATTGATGTCAAGATCCTCGATTCACATATGCAGAAGATGTTTATCGAAAACTTGCACACTCACCTTCAGGATAAGTTAACTATGATGAAATTCCATTCATTCATGCATTTATGCATGACCCTTTGTGATTATCACAACTTGGTTTCAAGTCGTGATTCAAAGTCCACTTCTAACTGAGCTGAGAAGTTTGAGAAAAACAACACGTAAAACTTTAGAAAACAAAACAAAGGATTTTTACAGTTCAATCGACCTTCTCTGCAACCAACCCAACCTGTTCAAAGTCAAGTGGAAGATATTAAAGCAACATTTCCCTTTACCTATGGGGACTTGAAGAGACAATTTACTCCCTTACCTGATACCCTCCATAATACAATGAATGAAATGCTCCAACAACAAATGATCACTTTTCCTATTATTAAACCACTTGATACCACCCACCTTTAAACCTAATTCTTATTGTCATTTTCATCACCAAAATGGACATGACACCGAACAATGTAAGCATCTCAAACACTTAGTTCAAGACCTCATTGATTCTAGTCATTTTTCCATTGCGGGTGTTAATGATCAAGGAAATAAGTCCATTGCACCCGCTAACCAGAATTTACAAATTTTTACCAACCCTGTGCCTAAACACAATGTTTCACTTGTCAAGGCTAGTAAACCTTCAAACACTCATGTGATGAACATTGAAAAAAATAATTAAAAACCTGATATAACTCCAAATGTTACCCAAGTTCATCCTATGGATGAAATTGTGGTTATGATAGACGTCCCTTGTAAGGGCCCAACCAACAAATCTCTTGATATTACTTTTTCTTCTCATGATATGTACTTTAAAAGCTTCCTGATGGTCCTCTTTACATAGCCTTTAGAAACTATGGTAAGCCCACTAATGGGATATTAATAGATCCCACCTGTGGTGAGAATGTGATTGTAGCATATTTTTTAGTATTACATGATCTTTATCAAGATGATTGTAATAAACCAACTGCATGGATTAAAACACATACTAGTTTTGCATGCCCTACGATCGGATCAATCGTACTCCCATTATAGATAGGACCAAAACAATTGGATGTAACATTTTCTATCATTCCACAATCGTATCAATTTCATCTATGGCTAGGTCATCCTTGGCTCCGCTCGATGAAAGTGGTCCCCTTAGTTGTTCACAAATGTTTCATGTTTCTGCATGGAAATGAATATTTACCATACACCATAGTGGTTTTCACCCATTGTCTTCTAAAGGTAATTTTTCCTTAGAAGCTTTTTGGCCTAAACTTATGGAGCCCATCACCCCTCATAAAGATTTTTTTTTCATAGCCTATCAAAAGTTCAAAGTGAAACAAATAGTCGAGTTGTCTCTTCATAATACGTCCCCATCCACTTTGGCTCCTTCTATTCTAGATGAGACCATGCTTTAGCTTGAACCTAAAAATTAACAAACAACACCACCCCATGAGAAACCCACCATAAACATTTCCACTTTATCATTTAAATGACCAAGAGAAAATGAAACAAATCCCATAATGCATCCTCGCATTAAACTAGTGTATAAAGCTAAAGAGAAAGTGATTGACCCATCTTCTTTGGTTTCTTTCATTCTTCCCCCTTGGGAAGAAAAGGAACCTATGATCAAGGATCAACTTTCTCTTACACCTCAACAAATTCAAAATAAAATAAAATGAAACCACGGTGCTAGGGAGTGTAGGCGTCGTCATCATCTCCTTGCTCATCAGTCTCGAATGGAAGAAAAAAAAGAAAACCAACCTCCTCCTCTGACAGAGGAAATAGATGATCACCCTCTTCCCCATGACCTGCCACAAGATAATATAGTCCATCCTTGAAAAAAAAATGAATTGATCCAACAACCACAACTTTTGATACATCCTTCCTTAGAAATAACCCTTCGTCCTCCTATAGTAATCAATCTTGACGATGATGATGATGTGGAGATCACAAAAATATATGAAGAAGTGCATAACGATCTAAACTTTTTATTTTCATCTACCATGAGCTTAAATGATAAATCTTCTATACCAAGTGAAGAACCTGGAACATCTCCTAGTTCGACAATTGCAATTCTTCCTTTGGACAATCAACTACCCTCGCATTATATTGAACTTGATTGGGAGGTGGATGACTTGTTAGATGGTTGACTTGCATTTGTCTTACACGACGTTTATATTCATTTTCCTTTTTATTTTTATTTTTCTTTGATTTGATTTTATGTGTGTATTGTGTTCCCCCGAAACATGCATTTGATGTTCTCTCTCTTTGTAAACTTCCTCTATTTGTACCTCTATTCTTCTATATGTCGTACATTACCTTTTTTTCTTTTGTTTTTTGTTTCTCCTTTTGGGGATGATGCAAAGTGTAGAGACACCCTATTTCTATTCCATGTTGACCCAAAAGGTCCTTTGTTTTCTTTTTTTTCCCCTTTTGAACTTTGTGTTCTCCTTTTGGGGATGACGCAAAGCATAGATACACCTTATGTCTCCTCCATGTTGACCCAAAAGGTCCTTTTTCCTTTTGTTTTGTGTTCTCCTTTTGGGGATGACACAAAGCATTGAGATGTCCTATGTCTCTTCCATGTTGAGCCAAATGGTCCCTTTTCCTTTTCCTTTTCTATCTTTTCTTGTGTTTTTCCTTTTGGGGATGATGTAATGGATCAAGACCAAAATGTCTCCATGTTGACCCAAAATATTTTCCTTTTCTTTTTCATTTCCATTTTCTTTTCACTTTTGTTTTCATTTTCAAGACGATGCAAAGTGTTGAGACCACAATGTCTCTTCCATGTTGACCCAAAATGGACTTTTTTTCTCTTGTTGTGTCATTCTTCTAGTTCTATTGGCTTTGGGGAATGATGATAGTTATGAGCTCTTTAATCAAAACATTGTGGCACCAAACATATTAACCCCAAATCAATAGATCCCTTATGTGTTTGGTGTGTTCCTTTCTGGGGGAAACCTCCTTGTCTTTTGTCCTCTTTTTCATTTACATGAAGTAATCTAACTTAGAAACGTATGACTTGGAATAGGGGCTTTCCAAGTTTCCTCTCATGTCTTTTTTTCTTTTTGCATTTTTCCTTTGCTACTTTAAAGTAATTGCTCACATAACAGTGTGTAGCAATTCCTTTAAAGTGGGGGGCATACATTGGCATCTTTTTATTTGCATTCTTGGTTCTTAGTGCAACCTTGTCACTTCATACGATGCATTCAGACACTTTGTGGATGAAATTCAAGGGTGTGATGTCCTTCATAAGTGTGATCTATCTTAGCATACTACATTCCTCTTAGTGGCCTAATGCGACAAACTGCATCCCCTAAGTTGTGGATTTTCTATTCTTTGATTGGTCCTCTCTTGGAGACATTAGATACAACGTTCCCTGAGTAATAGACCTTGCATGCAGGGAAAAATTTAGTGGGGAATCTTCACCAATTGGAAAATTCTAGGAATCGGCCAAGTCAAAATTGCCAAATTTCTCGCACCCAACAGGGTGTCCAATCGCCCAAATTTTACAAACTATAGGTCCAATACATGTCCATTTGCCAGTGAGTTTTTTCTGAGGCATATTTAAGCCAAAAATTCACCATTTTCAAACTACGTGTTTCAATTGGACCGACTAATATTTTTGCCTAGAATCCCAAAAGCATTTAATAAAACACCTACATATTCGCCAATACTATTAAAACAACATTGTATCAGGACCCATTTTGCTAATTAAAATTTATAAATAGTTTCTTCTGAAGACCCATTTCACTAATTAAAATTTATAAATAGTTGCTCATGAGGACCTATTTCGCCAATAACATTAAAAAATAATTACATTTGAGGAGACATTTCACCTTGAAAATTACAATGTATCATTGTATAAGCATGCAGGATTCGCCAAATATGGAATCATGGATTGATATAAACACAATCAAAAGTGTCATTTATTCTTACACATTTTGTTCGGTTCTGAGGTTCTACTTCTCAATTCAAAATTCAGCGAAGGAAAAAAACGTAGACTTAAAAGGCGAGTGATCATTTCTTCTTAGTGTTATTAGTTATAATAATAAGTTTTCTTTATCTCTTTTCCATTCTTGCTTCACTAAAGTGAACCTTAGAACCAAACTTTGAAGTTTCAAATTTTTTGAAACCTTTGACCCACCGAGTAGAAAGTTGACCAAGAAAGACTTGCAACTTAACAAAGTGAACCGTCAACCAATTTGGGGAATCAGGAAGTTATGCAAAATTTAAAACTCCACGACAACGTTATAAAACTCTGAGGACTAGCGACTAAGGCTAGGAAAAGCCAAAAAATTTATATTGTATTCCATGGTATTGAATTTGATATATGATTCTGCATCATTTTTAAAGAACACTTATCACACTACTTATAAATTCCTATTTCATTTCCATTCACACAATCTTTGATAAATAACTGAAAGGAATATTATTAATCCATTCCTTGAACAAAAGCTAACAGTTCAACATAAATAACTTATAAAGGAATCCACCCAACTTAAACAATAGAAGCTTAAACTACCAAATCACCTAGCTTATACTGAGAAATCCTTATGCATCCATCACTATAAAATCTTTATTCATAGATAAACATTCCACAAGAATGATGTTGATGTTTATGGCAGCATTGTGGTCTTGTTCCAACAATCTCCCCTCTACATGTGATAAATTAAATATAGCCAAGAGGGCTATTTAATTTATAAAGAAAATGATTTATTCAAGAGACACGTCATTAATAATAAATGATGATTAATTATTGAAAAGGCTCGAATCTCTAAATATGGTTGACCTTCCTTGTAATCATATTTATTATTTGTAATTTCTTTGGTGGCTGACCTAGCTTTTATTTGTAATTATATTTTTCTTTTGGTGGCCAACCTTCTCCTTGAAGAGGTGCAACCTCTCTTGCACAATGGATATATAGAAGTTCATTCCTTCTCATTCTACAATCAATCAAGTTTGATCTCCTTCTTCATTCAAGTGTGAACTCTTCAAGAGAGAAGTGTGAATTCTTCTAAGTACAGATTGTGAAGTTTCTAAGTGCATATAAAATCTCAAGAGTAGATTACTTGTTTGTTGTTACAACCTTTGCTGGTATTGATTATTGGCCTTGTGTGTGGCCTCATTGTAAAGAGACTTGTTGCATTACTTAAATATATAAGAGATATATTTGTTGTTGGGTTTTTCTCCCTCAAGAGGAGGGTTTTCCCAGGGTATCTGCTATGTTATTGTGTCTGATTTTGAATTAATTTTTTGTGCATTAAATTTGATCATAAAACTAACATGGTATCAGAGCAGGTTTGAAGAATATCTTGATCATATTATTATTACAACGATACTCTTTACTCTCTCTCTCATTGTTGTTTACTTCTATCTATTTGTCAAGATGGTGATCGGTCTTAAGCTTGAGGATAGACTTGAGGGCGGATCTAATTTCACATCTTGGAGATTCAGAATTATACTCACCTTGGAAGAAAGTGATTTGGTTGAGTTTGTGGAGAGAAAAGTCCCCGAACCTACTGATGAGGAAGAGAAGGTACAATGGAAGAAGAAAGATATCAAGGTGAAGAAGATGTTAGTTGATTCCGTGAAGGATCATATTGTTCCTATTGTCTCCAAGTTGAAGACAACAAGAGAGACGTTTAAAATTTTGGAGTTGTACGAAATCAACAACACAAGTCAGGAACTTGTATTAAAGAAATAACTTCATCATGTGAAGATGGCGAAAGGAGAATATGTCATCGCTTACTTCATGAAGATTTCCAAATTGAGAGATTAGATCTCTACTATCGGTCATTTTGTTGATGTCAAGGATTTGACCATGTGCTTTCCCTTAATGGTCTTCCTTCATCTTGGGAGTCTTACATTCAAGGAATCAGTGCAAGATCGAAACTTCCCAAGTTTGATCACTTGAGGCAAGATTCTATTCAAGAAGAATCTAGGTTGGTTGCGAGAGTAATTGGTCGAAGCTCTACAAATGAAGACACTCATGTTCTTTTCCGCTCAATCCTTGAAGAAGAAAGGAAAAGAAGGAAAGAAAGGATAATTCAACAAGAATAGAGATAAAGGGTCAGATGGTGCTCCTCCATTGAAGAAGAAGAAGAGTCTATCTTGCATTCAATGCTTTTGATGTGACAAGTTTGGTCACTATGCAAAGGATTTCCCAACCAGGCCTAATCAGAATGCTTCATTTGCAGATGTGGATGAGATCTCTCCTCAGAAGGATTCTAGGGAATTTCTATTCTAAGCCATGGTTCTATTTTCAAGTTGTGAAGGTTGTGTGTTGATCTGTTTGCAAGAGCAGCGCATATTACTATGTCTAGTATTTGCATACATCAGAATATTTAAAGAGATAAGTATTTCTTTTTTGTCAAGTTATATCATTTAGTTGGATCTTGTAATTAGTAAGGAGAGATAGTGGTTTCTCTTGAATTGTGTTCACTAGCATAAGATCCTTTGAAGATTTAATTTATTGCAAGTTATTTCATGTTGGTTGTGAAGATTTCTGAGTGTGACTCTGAAATAAAAGGAGAATTACAATTTCAATGGTGATTAGTTGGTCATATCGATATCATTCTCTAGTGCATGAACTGTGATAGAGCCTTGAACTCTTGGAGAGAGTTGGATCTACATGCTAACTACATAATGCATTCAATAAATCTGTATTTGTGTAGATTGTCCTTTTGTTGTGCTAAGTTTGGCACTCTCAAGAGGAGTAAAAGATGGAAGAAATAGTTATATCAAAATTAAATAAAGATAAGTTTCTTTATCCCTTCATTCTGATCTTTTGATATATTTCTCTTTAGGTTGATTAATTTATTCATGTTTTAACATTGTGCATAAATTCTTATGTATTCATGCTATAACCTGAAATAGTAAACTCTGTATGATTCTAGCCTTGATATTTCTTTGCATAATTATAAACTATTAGTAATCTCTCTCCAAAAATTCTTCTAGGATAGATCTAGGGGCAAGAAGGTGATGAGATATTTCTTAGTGATGAAAAGCTTGAGGTATCTTTTGAGGAAGTCATGCTGACCAAAGAAATGATCAAGCCTGAAGTCACAACTTGCAGGCATAGGACTAAGTTGGTGGCTAGAGGGAGTTTAATTCCATAAGACTTCTTTGCAATCTCTGTAGCAAGGATCAAGAGGGAGTTTTGTGACTCACTGAGAAGAAGTAAAGGTTGCAATGTTGCAAGGCCAAGTGTTAAATCCTTGAAAGACCTCTTTAGCTGCTGATATCAAAATTACACAAGCTAGTCATCTGGATTTGGAATTGGTAGCTTCTTAAACCTATTTAGAGTATAGTGATCTCCAATGAGGTCAAGGAGGTCTACCCTGAAATCTCTACAATAATAGAGGTGTTCACTAGAAAACATTTATCTAAGGAAAGTGTTGCAGGCAATCTTGGACGAAGAGGACAAAAGGTTGATTTAAGTACTTGAAGATTCAGAGGGAGCCTACTGAACCTAAAGAAGATGGTAATCTAGTTGATCTTGGATCTTTATGTTAATTCTTACTAGAGAAGATCACCCCATTATAAAATGCAAGAAGGAGATAGCTTCTGAATTTGAAATTAAGGATCTTGGATACATGCATTACTTCCTTGGTTTAGAAGTTTGGCAGCAGCCTATTGAGATCTTTCTGAGTCAAGGGAAGTACACTATTGACATTCTGAAGATATTTGGTATGATGGATTGAAAATACATGTCTATGCTATGGAAAACAACTTGCATAAATTGAAAGAGGCTGCAACTAGTTCAGATCTGGTGGATCCCATGATGTACAGGAAGTTGATTGGATCATTGATGTATTGTTAGGGAGGTTGGATGAAACAATCATTGTTTCATGCTCTGGGTCTTACTTGGAAGACCTCTAAGGTGTTTCACTTCACCACTTGAAACCTATAGGACCTCTTCCTTCTTAGGGTCCCCTTATTTCTCCTTGCCAACCCAACTATCAACTTAGATCCTCCTACCAAGTCAAGACTTGGTGCAATCTTGCAATTCTAACCTTAGCCCTTAATCCACCCTAAAGGCTTTTATCCTCCAAAATCTTGAATTCAACTTTGTAGGGGTGTGGAGGTGTTTTTAATGACTTCAATCCATCCTACTTTGGTTCTTGAGAGTCCACTTGACTCCATTTCTTAGTCGCTTCCACCAAACCCTCGTTTAGGTCTAAAAAGCTACTAGCCCTAGGAGCCCCAATTAGGCCTTCTTCTCTGAGAAAACAGGTTAGTTCTCAAAACTTTCCAAAGAACACCCTAATCTTTTCTTGGGATTCCTAGTTCATATGCCCACCTCTCAAGGATTTTTGGGGTCTTGGGTCTCAGCTTTCCGTACAATGCCCTAACCTGAAAAATGAGCAAAACTAGGTCTTTTAAGCCCTTTCCTGGCTGCTCTCAAACTGTTAAGTATTCCTCACACTAGATGGATTGATGGAGCTTCCTCCTCCATGCCATTCCTTGGAAAGACATATATCTGACTTCTCCAAGTATTAATTTGTCAAGGAATTGACACCCCTACAAATCAAGTGCTCTGCACTAAGGTCTTCCCTAGCTGGACTCTTCCTGGCTCGCCTAGGGAAAGACTTCCCCAATAGCTCTTGTGTTTTCAAAGGCGCTAAACCCTACCATATGTACATACATGGAGTCTAGTCACTATTCCCAAAGGGCCATACAATTTCTATGGTGGGAAAGTGAACTAACACTCCATTTTCCCAAAACTACCTTGTTCAGACCAGCAACTATGTGAAATCAAAACTATTTACAAACAATGCTATAAATTGAATAAAGAAACTAGATAATGTCACACAATGCTTGAAAAACTACTACACTACATCCTACACAAGTTACAGTGCCATGATTAATCATTTAAAACCTCACTTCAATGCAAAAATCAGAAAATGCACTCTCAAACTAAATTGCTTTCCTTGAATTCACAAAACTTCAGAAAATAACAAATGCTTCCAACCTTTCTCACATGTTGAGGTCACCCATAAATAGGTCACCCAAATCAGTTATCCCCTCCTTGGCTCTTCTTGGCCACGTGTAGCTCCTAATGAGCAACATTTTCAAACATTTTTGCAAGAATTTTAAAAGAAACTCCTAAGAGGTCTAAAAGGTCAAAACCTTACTTGTGCAAAAACCTTAAGCCTATCCAATGGTCAACATGACCTTCATCAGATGATCAATATCCAAAAAAAATGCCATTAAGGCTTACATCCAAATGAACTAAATTTGATTGCTTAGTTGTCCTAGACAAGACTGTCCTATACAGGCCTTCTAAACAACCTATGGTAACCTATGGGTGCTCCTGCAACATTCTCCCCCTCAGCTCAAACACTAAGGATTGTGGGGAGAGATCAAAGATAAATCAATACCCTGCTTCTTGAACTGAGCTTCATCCACCCATGTAGCCTCAAATTCTTGTTTTTCCTTCCATTTGCTGAGATGTTCCATGTATTCCTTATGCCGGGTAGACTTCTTCACCCTTGATTCCAAGATCCTCTCTACTTGCAACTTGTCTTTAGGAGGTAAGGCTATGTTACTCACATCCTTCAAGACATCCACACTTTTCTGATCCAAGTCAGTGACTGTTCCTTTATACATGATCAAATCAGCCACATTAAACACTGGTGAAATGTCTAAGTCTGCAGGTAGCTCCACCTTGTAAGCATTCCTTCCATACTTGGCTAACACCGGACATGGTCCCACTCTCTTCATCTGCAACTTGGTTGATGTTCCTTTCTGCAATCTAGATTTGTTGAGATGGACCATGACATAGTCACCTACTACAAATTGGAGATCTTTTCTAGACATATCCACCTTAGCTTTCAACTTGTGAGTAGCCTCTATAATTGTCTTCTTCACTTGCTTCTGAACCTCCTTCATGGTCTGAGAAAAATCTTCAACATGGCCACTCCTATTCTCCATAGCTCCTAAATCTCTAAGTTCACACACACACCTCTTGGGTGCATTCCATACACTATTTCAAAAGGACTTCTGCCTGTGGTTCGATTCACACCATCATTGTAGGGATATTCAACTTGTGATATGACCAAGTCCCATGTTTGTCCATACTCCTTGGTGAGGCACCTAAGAAGGTTACCTAACACTCTATTAACCACCTTAGTTTTCCCATCGGTCTGAGGATGGTAGGCTGATCCAAAAGACAAGTTAGTACCTAATCTGCTCCATAGAGTCTTTGAAAAATGACTCATGAACTTCACATCCCTGTCTGAGACAATGCTCAATGGCAATCCATGGATCCTCACAATCTCTTTGAAGAAAATATGAGCAATATACCTAGCATCATGGGTGGTCTTACAAGGAATAAAATGACTCATTTTGCTAAACCTATCTACCACCACATAGACACTATCAAACCATGTCTTAGTTTTAGGGAGTCCTACCACAAAGTCCATGCTAATAAATTCCCATGGTCTATTGGGAATGGGTAGAGGTTGATACAAACTTGCATTGCTAGCTCCCCCCTTGGCTTTCATACAAACTACACACTACTCCACATACCTTCTAACATCCCTTGGCAACTTGGGCCAAAAATAGAGCCTCTGTACTAATTCTATTGTCTTGTTGATACCAAAATGACCACTAAGACTACCATTGTGCTTCTCCTGGATAAGATTCTCTCTCATTGAACCTTTTGGAACACATAACAGATTCCCCTTGAACAAAATTCCACTCTATAATGTATACTCTGAGAATTGACTATGAAAGTGATTCTCAAAATCAGAACATACCTTATATGCCTCTGAGAAGTCTTCATCTTCTCCATAGAGATCCTTGAAACTTTCTATCCCAATGCTCTTTATTTGTATCTCTTGCACTGTCAACAACCTCCTACTTAATGCATCTGCCACCTTGTTGAATTGTCCCTTCTTGTGCTTGATGGTAAATGTGAAGGCTTGGAGGTATTCCATCCATTTCAAATGTCTATTGCTCAACTTCTCTTGTGTTGATGTAGCTAAGTGCCTGGTTATCAGTAAACACTACAAATTCCTTAGGTAGGAGATAATGCCTCCACTTTCTAAGTGACTGTACTAGAGCATATAGTTCTAGGTCATAGGTAGAATAATTTTTCTTAGCTTCATTGAGCTTTTCACTAAAGAAAGCTATAGGCCTACCTTCTTGACTTAGTACTCCTCCTACTACAATTCCACTGGCATCACATTCCACAGTGAATAACTTATCAGAACTAGGTAACAAAAGGATGGGTTGAGTTGCCACTTCTTGTTTCAGTTTCTCAAAACCCTTCTCAGCTTCAAGAGTCCATTTGAACTTAGTTTTTAGGCCACCTTTGATTGTATCAAGTACTAGTGCACATATGCCACTAAATTTCCTTATAAAATTCCTATAAAACTGAGCTAACCCATGAAAACTCCTTACCTCTGTCCCAGTGGTTGGTGTAGGCCAATTTAGGATAGCTTCCACCTTGCTTGGGTCCATCTTCAATGATCCTTGGGATACTACAAACCCTAAATACACAAGCTCTTTTTTCAAGAACTCACACTTTTCTAAGTTGATGGCTAACCTCTCCTCTTGCAATCTTTTAAGAACCAACTCCACATGCTTTAGATGTTCTTCTACTGTCTTGCTAAAGATGAGTATATCATCTAGATATACCACCACAAATATACCTATGAAATCCTGAAGCACTTCATTCATGAGCCTCATGAATGTGCTAGGGGCATTTGAGAGGCCAAATGGCATAGCTCTCCACTCATATAACCTATCAGTTGTCTTAAAGGCTGTCTTCAACTCATCCCCATCTTTGATTTTGATATGATGGTATCCACTCTTGAGATCCAACTTGGTAAAATATTGAGCTCCTCCAAGACAATCCATCAAATCCTCAATCCTAGGAATAGGGAACCTATATCCAATTGTAATTCTATTTATAGCCCTAGAATCAATGCATAGCCTCCACTTACCGCCTTTCTTGGTTGCTAAGACCACTGGTATTGCACACAGACTGATGCTCTTCCTAATTAGTCCTTGGTCTAACAACTCCTACACTTGTCTAGCTACTTCTAGGTTCTGATCTAGTGTAATCTTGTAAGCTGCTTTGTTTGGAAATGAAGCCCCTAGTATGAAGTCAATCTGATGACTAATGTCTCTCTTTGGAGGTAAGGTTGCTGGTGATCCATCACTAACTATATCCTTGAACTGTTCAAGCAACTTCTGAACTGCTCTTGGCATGACTATTTTCTTAGTCTTATCTTCCTCCTTGGGTTGCACCATGACCACATATCCTTCCCCTCCTTGTTGTAGAGTGTTGATAAACTCCTTGCCACTACTTAACAAAACACTAGGGGTCTTTGACTATCCTTCTTCCTCATCTGACAGTGACTGCAGTTTGAATGAGATAGTGTTCTCCTTTCCATCATAGATGGCTCCTCTGTCATACTACCATGGTCTACCTAATAGAAGATGGCATGCATCCATGGGCAACACATCACAAATCAAATTGTCTTTGTATCCTCCAATGGAGAACTCCACCATTGTCTGTTCATTCACAAGAACACTCTAGCCTTTGTTCAACCATGTCACCTTGTAAGGGTTACTGTGGGGTACTTTCTCCAACTTCAACTTCCTCACTGCCTCCTCAGAGATAATGTTATCAGTAGACCCTGAATCCACTATAACCTTGCACACCTTTCCAAGTATTTTTCATCTTGCCCTAAATAAGGCTCTCCTTTGCTTTGGCTCTTCTTTGATTGGTTGTCTGATTAGAACCCTGCTAAACATCAAGTTCTCCCCCATTTCTGACTCAATGTGACTAACCTCTAGTGACTTGACACTCATAGTCTCTTCTTGAGCATATGCTACTCTCTTTTCTGTATTTGAAGAAGATGCTTTCTCTGGGAACCTTTAAGCTGGATGACCTACTTGACTATAGTTATAACACTTCATACTAGCAAAGTATGAGTTACTTCTGCCTACTCCTCTTCCTCTATTTGAACCTCCTTGAGGTCCTCTACCTCTTCCATAGCCTCCTCTATAAGTTGTTTCACTTCCATGTTCTATGAGTTTAGACTCTCCCTGACTTCTTTGTTCAGTCCCTCTACCTTGGTATCCACCTCTATATCCTCTTTGATCTCTTCCTTTACCTTTGCTCTTAGAAGCCTGGTCTCATTTCCTCTTACCCCTCTCTTCAATCTTTATAGCCAATTGATAGCATTGGTGCATTGTTTTGGGACTTAGAAGAGTCATCTCCTCTTGAATGTTCCACTTCAAACCGTTAAGGTATCTAGCCACCTTAAGACTTTCATCCTCAGAAACATTAGACCTCATGCAAAGTTTTTGAAACTCCTTCGTATAGGAATTTACATCTTGGTCTCTTTGTCTCAAGCTCTGTCTTTTCTTGTGCAACTAAATTTCATAATCATTTGGCATGTATGCTTCTCTCACTTTGGCAACCATTCCCTTCCAAGTATTAATAGGCTTCTTGCCTTCCTTTTCTCTCTCTGTCTAAATGAACTTCCACCATGTCAAGGCAGAACCTCTCAATCTTGATTTGGCCACCTTTACCTTCTGTGCTTCAGTGACTCCATCACACTCAAAATGGTTTTCCATTCCCGCTATCCAATCCATACTAGATTAGCTTCCATTTTCCCACTAAACAGTGGTATGCCTTCAAGTGATTTTCCACTCAAAGCCTTCAATGCCTTCAAGAAAGGCTCTTCTTGCAAAACTGGGTCAGGTTCAGGTATCTTGTCTTCCTCTGCAATCTCTTCTTTCTTTGCTACCCTACCTTCCTTGCCTATCACTGACCTCATCGGTCTTGATTTGCACATTATCTATTGCTTGCTCAAGTTGAGCTATTATTTCCCTCAATAGCCTATTGTCTTCCTCCTGTTCTTCAACCTTCTTGGCCAATTCTGCATTTGTCACCATGTCTGTAGAACCACTAGACTCGATCTCTGACATATAATATACTATCCAAAATCTTTTGTTGCTCTGATACCAATCTGTTAGGGAGGTTGGATGAAACAATCACAGTTTCATGCTCTGGGTCTTACTTGGAAGACCTCTAAGGTGCTTCACTTCACCACTTGAAACCTATAGGACCTCTTCCTTCTTAGGGTCCCCTGATTTCTCCTTGCCAACCCAACTATCAACTTAGATCCTCCTACCAAGTCAAGACTTGGTGCAATCTTGCAATTCTAACCTTAGCCCTTAAGCCACCATAAAGGCTTCAATCCTCCAAAATCTTGAATTCAACTTTGCAGGGGTGTGGAGGTGTTTCTAATGACTTCAATCCATCCTAATTTGGTTCTTGAGAGTCCACCTGACTCCATTTCTTAGTCGCTTCCACCAAACCCTCGTTTAGGTCTAAAAAGCTACTAGCCCTAAGAGCCCCAATTAGGCCTCCTCCGAGAAAATAGGTTAGTTCTCAAAACTTTCCAAAGAACACCCCAATCTTTTCTTGGGATTCCTAGTTCATATGGCCACCTCTCAAGGATTTTTGGGGTCTTGGGTCTTAGCTGTCTGTACAATGCCCTAACCTGAAAATGAGCAAAACTAGGTCTTTTAAGCCCTTTCATGGTTGCTCTCAAACTGTTAAGTATTCCTCACACCAGATGGATTGATGGAGCTTCCTCCTCCATGCCATGCCTTGGAAAGACATATATCTGACTTCTCCAAGCAGTAATTTGTCAAGGAATTGACACCCCTGCAAATCAAGTGCTTTGCACTAAGGTCTTCCCTAGTTGGACTCTTCCTGGCTCGCCTAGGGAAATACTTCCACAGTAGCTCCTGTGTTTTCAAAGGCCCTAAAACCTATCCTATGTACATACATGGAGTTTAGTCACTATTCCCAAAGGGCCATACAATTTTTACGGTGGGAAAGTGAACTAACACTCCATTTTCCCAAAACTCCCTGGTTCAGACCAGCAACTATGTGAAATCAAAACTATTTACAAACAATGCGAGAAATTGAATAAAGAAACTAGATAATGTCACACAATGCTTGAAAAAATACTACACTACATCCTACACAAGTTATAGTGCCATGATTAATCCTTTAAAACCTCACTTCAATGCAAAAATCAGAAAATGCACTCTTAAACACAATTGCTTTCCTTGAATTCACAAAACTTCAGAACATAACAAATGCTTCCAACCTTTCTCCCATGTTGAGGTCACCCCTAAATAGGTCACCCAAATCAGTTATCCCCTCCTTGGCTCTTCTTGGCCACGTGTAGCTCCTTATGAGCAACATTTTCAAACATTTTTGCAAGAATTTTAAAAGAAACTCCTAAGAGGTCTAAAAGGTCAAAACCTTACTTGTGCAAAAACCTTAAGCCTATCCAATGGTCAACATGACCTTCATCAAATGATCAACATCCAAACAAAAATTCCATTAAGGCTTACATCCAAATGAACTAAATTTGATTGCTTAGTTGTCCTAGACAAGACTGTCCTAGAGAGGCCTTCTAAACAACCTATGGTAACCTATGGGTGCTCCTGCACCATGTATCTAGTCAATACTAAACCATATATTTTCTATGCAGTGAGTGCACTTAGTCAGTTTATGTTTGAACTAATTCAAACACATCTAGTTGCAGCAAAGCATATCCTAAGATGCTTGCGTGAAATAGTTGGATATGGATTGAGATCTTCTTTAGACTTGGAGTTGCATGGTTATACTAATTTTGATTGGGTAGGGTGTGTTACTAATTGGAAGAGCACTTCTGGATGTTGCTTCAGTTTGTGGTCTACAATGATATCCTAGTGTAGCAAGAAGTAGTCTTCAATGGTACTAAGCATTGAAGAGGTCAAGTATATTGCAGCTTGTGTGGCAGCTCGAGAAACAGTGTGGCTTCGTAAGCTCCTTGCAGGATTGTTTGAAAAATCAATGGAGCCTACTATCATTTATTGTGATAACTAGAGCTATGTGAAGCTTTCTGAAAAAAACCAAGCATGTTGAGATCAAATACCATTATATTAGAGATATGGTATTGAGGAAAGCTATATAGTTGAGGTATATCAGCATTGATGAGCAGATGGTAGACATTCTCACCAAGCCTCTCTCCAAGATAAAGTTTGTGTACTTTATAACCTTGGTATGGTGGAGAATACAACCCTAACTGAGAAGGAGTCTCAGTATCAGTGATCCTCTTTAATGAGTTCTTCTCTATGAGTGAAGTTTGAGGTGAAATCCCTTGTTAATGAGTTCTTCTCTGTGAGAGAAGTTTGGGGTGAAATCCCTTGTTAATGCATTCTTCTTTGCAAAGAGAAGTTTCAAGTGAAAGCCCTTGTTTCCACCCTTTGGGAGAGCCATGGTGGATGTCATGTGTGTGACTCCATGACAACATCACGTGAGAGAGTCTATGATGATTTTTCTTGTACTTGTGTTTCACCCTCTAGGAGATCCATGTGAAAGTCATGTGGAGGTGACATCACGCAAGTGATGAAAACTTGTGCATACCATACATGGTTGTAGCCATTATGGTTGATATAACGACGAGGTGATATCTGATATCATGATGTGGTGATATTTGATATCATGATGAGGTGATATATGAGATCACGATGAGGTGATATCATTCTTTTCCACATATGGTTGTAGCCATTGTGGTAGATATCATGATGAGGTGATATTTTTCCCTTCTACATATGGTTGTAGCCATTGTGATAGACATCACAATGAGGTGATATGTCTTGTGTTGTTGGAAGAATCATCCCTAGCTGAGAGGGAGTGTTGATGTTTATGGCAGTGTCGTGGTCTTCTTCTAGCAATCTCCCCTCTACATGTGATAAATTAAATATAGCCAAGAGGGCTATTTAATTTATAAAGAAAATGATTTATTCAAGAGACACGCCATTAATAATAAATGATTATTAATTATTGAAAAGGCTCGAATCTCTAAAGATGTCCGACCTTCCTTGTAATCATATTTATTATTTGTAATTTCTTTGGTGGCTGACCTAGCTTTTATTTGTAATTATATTTTTCTCTTGGTGGCCGACCTTCTCCCTGAAGAGGTGCGACCTCTCTTGCATAATGTATATATAGAAGTTCATTTCTCCTCATTCTACATTTAATCAAGTTTGATCTCCTTCTTCATTCAAGTGTGAACTCTTCAAGAGAGAAGTGTGAATTCTTAGACTAAGTGTAGATTGTGAAGTTTCTAAGTGAAAATTATGAAGTTTCTAAGTGCAGATAAAAGGTCAAGTAAGAGCATATTACTTGTTTTTTGTTACAACCTTTGCTGGTACTGATTATTGGCCTTGTGTGTGGCCTCATTGTAAAGAGACTTGTTGCATTACTTAAATATATAAGAGATATATTTGTTGTTGGGTTTTTCTCCCTCAAGAGGAGGGTTTTCCTAGGGTATCTACTATGTTATTGTGTCTTATTTTGAATTAATTTTATGTGCATTAAATATTATCATAAAACTAACAAATGAAACTATCCAAAAATCTATCATTCCAATAATAGATAATCCACTAGAAAATATCGAGTTTTAATTTTTTTGTCTTGATAACAATTTCTTGAAGACAACTATTTTAGAAATTAAAATAAAAAGTCTTTGAAGTATCAAGAGAGAAAAATTAAAGAAAATAACATAAAAACTAAAAACTAAATAGCAGTCCCACTCCCAGCATCGACTCCTTTGCTTTCAATTATTTTTGCCTCCTCCTTCAGTAACACCTCCTATGCCTTTACTCTTTTCCTATATTCTCAGTACTTGGTGACAATTGCGGTGATGTTTTTGCTTCCTGGAGTTGTAGTAATTTGTAACCTAGTTCTCCATATGACCAAAGCATTTTCAGACTCAACCAACATTTGAGATCTTTTCTCTTCTCCACATTTATAAGTCCTCAGGTGAATCTCCATTCCACTAATTTTTGAGGAATCCCATGTCACTGTAGCAGGATCAACTATTTCCTTCTTAAATATCTCTCTAAAATTCAGGTCCATATCTCTTTTATATCTAGAATTTTTTTATCCAACTCATCAGTAATTTCCACTCCCAAAATATGACAATATTCTTTAACTTCCACCAGCATTTCATAATATTGATAAAGTTTATTATCAATTTCCTTCACTAGATTATCATATATATTAAATTTTCATTCCAATGAAATGGACCAGGAAGGGTCTAGCTCCTTAGGATTATTTACAATTTTCTCACCAATTAATATCTTCAGATCCATAGAGTTCAATTCTTTCATTTCCTCAGAGAGCACATAGAGACTAGTTTGATTTTTTTGAGCTGCTAAAGTTTTGTTACTAACTCCTCCCTCTTCTTAACAACTCGAGTGTAAAAGAGCACAAATTTATTCAGAAAGAACATAGCCTCTTGAGATATTTTATCGATCCCCTCACAAACAGCTCTGGAATAGCTCAAATTATTTTTAATTTTCTCTATGGTGAGCACATCAATGCCATCTACCTGAGAACTTGAGGCTTCATCAGATGTAGGAGGAGTAGCCATGGAAGAAATAAAGTTACTCAATGTGAGCACTTGTGATTCCATTTTTATATTTTCTTTCCTCTATTATTTCACTCTTTTAATCAAGGTATTGACTGAATAATTGGCATGGTACACATCACCTTCCAGTGTTGGAGGCCCCATATCAACATGTGTGACTCTGTAGTCCACCTCCGTTATTTCATCTTCATTTAAATCCTTCAAAGGCTCAACAATTTCTAACATTTGATTTCCAGAAGTAGCATTAGTCACCATCCTTGACATCCTCCTAGTTTTCTTAGGTTTTGAAGAGCTTTGAAGTAACTTTGAAACTGTATCCACTCCAACTGTCATTGTAGGAATATGCTTTCTCTTCTTCTCCATTGATTTTTTCGACCATCTTGGGGAGGCTACTACCACACCAAATTCTTCATTTCCACTAATAGATTCTTTAGGATCATTAGGAGTGATAGGTGGATTATGAACCTGAGGCGGAGAAGAGGGAAATTCAGAGTAAGACAAAGGAGGAAAGATATTATCTTCAGTGATTTGTTTAAAGATAACTTTAGAATTTGCAACCACAAGTTTTCCTTGATTTGTCTTCTTCTTAGGGGTAGGAGAAAGCACACTGTCTTTTTCACAGATGCTCTTCAACTTGACTATTTCTTCTAGCCTATCACCATCACCTCCTGACTAATAATTTGCACTAGAGGACCTCATAGAGGGTTTCCCCAATGATACACTTGCACCAAATGCTTGCGTAGAACCTTGTTCATTCTTTTGTGATGACTTAAAGGCTCCTGAACAAGACCAACAACTTTCCGCCATTTCCCATCCAACCATTCCTAGGTTCTTTTAAGCACTGGGCCAACACACACCCTCATATTTGAAATTTTACTTTGGCTCCAATAAACCCTAGGGTGGGATTCATCAGGAAATTTTTCATATGTAGGATCTATGATTGTTGAATCCTTAGCTACATTTTCAGGAATGCAAAATGACAGACTGAAAGCTTGTATCTATTTTAGCATTAGCCTCATATAATATCTTCTCAAAACTTCCTTCTCATCGACACAATCTTCTGAGAAATCTTCAATAGATGGGTGATGCCAATATAAGCTCCCTCTAAAGTGATTATGCTTCACAAAACCCTTACTGTCAAAATTAGCTCTCATAGAAAGATTTTGAAGGTTATATTCCTTGAGAATTCCTTCAGCTCCCCTAGCCATCTTGCTTGATTTTCACATAAAATAAGGGGTATCCAATGGGAAGATATACCCTCATTTCCCCATGTGCATATACTTAATATTAACCATGGCCATTTGTCGACAAACTTCCAAAAATATCAGTAAATCATTAAGATACCGAGGTAATTTAAATGGGTCTTTCTCAAAATGCCCTATTCTCAGATAGGAAAACTTATTAAATTGGATATAAAAACTCTCAAATTTTGATACAAGAGAAATCGATTCAAGGGATAGGCGCATATCTAGATTTCCATCTAGGTTTCTCATGACCTCCATTAAAAATGCATCATTAACACGAAAAAAATCACCCATTCCAAATTGTTTAGTGAATTGAAGAAAGCGTTTATACATAGGCATATTAGAAGTTGGGGTTCCTTGCGGCTCCAACCAGGGCCAAAAGGACATCTGACTACCTAAAATTTATGTCAGGTAAGAACACATGGGTATGCGTAGGATCATGATGGGCCAAAAAGTGGCGATATGATGGGAATATGTAGGCTATGTGGCTGACGACTTTTTTTACCCAAAATTGATGGAAAAAAAAGGGTTTTTAAAAGAGATTCTCAACTTTCCACCAATAAATTATGCTTTACTTTGAATTTAATAAATAATTATTATTCATTTTCTATTTGAATTATGACTAAAGTCCTGATTGTTAGGCTGATTGAAAAACATCTATAGCTTTCAAATGGTATCACATTTTTTGAATCAAAAACATGTGTCACATTCTATGCTTCACATACTATAGGATTAAAAAAAAAAGAATTTCATGAATTTTTGACCAAGCTAAGGTGGTAAGACATACAATTTTTTATATTTTTAAAAGGTTGTAATAAAAAATTCATAATTAATTATTTACTTGGAAAAAAATTACAAAAAAAATGCATCACATCAAGATATGAGTCCTCTACTTATATCTAAAATCATATTAAAAAATATTATCATTTTATTATGGTTAGAGTGGTCAGAAAGACACCTACTTCTTATTTTTTCCCTGAAATTTAAGTACTATTGCACTGAAATTTCAAATTTTCACCAAATAGATTTTTTATTTTATATAAACCTGGTAGTTGAGAAATTACATTCAATTTTCTACAGATTCTATTCATACATATTTTTTAAATAATATAGATAACTTATTCAAGTTTTTATGTCAAGTTGCCTAACTCTGATTTTTCTAAATTTTTTGCCACTTAAGGGCCTATTTTTTCCATGATGATCCTGCATAGAAAGTGCACATACCGACATATAGAAAGTAGTAGTTTTATGGAAATTAATTAATTGCTCATTCAAATGGAAGTAAATAACTTTATCCCAGTCAATGAAAATGTTCTCATCATAGACTATCAAGATAAATCGGCACATCAAATCCTCAAATAACTCCACTTGTGCATTCCCAATAATGCGGTGCAATAAAGCAATAGAATATGCAATTTCTTCCTTAAAATGCAATATTTTGAGTTTACTCGGTAGTTGCGACTTACCTTTCTTTTCAGACTTCAACTAGGTTTTGGCCGTGGAGTTCTTACACCAATCCTTATTTGCTTTGAAAAATTTACCTACCACTGCGACAGACATGTCTTCTACAGGTTCCCTTTCTGGAATTCCCAACATGCGGGAAACAACTTGAGGAGAAATTTCTACAATTACAGTTCTGTCTGTGGCTTTAATTTCCCATGTATGCGGAATGTACCTTCTCACACATGCACTTATTAGGTCCATGTTGTGCCCTTAGCACACACGCCATGTTCGGAACAGGGGCCCTCTTTTCTTTCACCTTGCCAGGTCATTTTGTTGTTGCCTCATTTTTTGTGCCCCATTTTGGCATCCGTAATGATTAGTGTACCCCTAAAGCCTGTCTTAAAGTGATCATGTTTTTCCCACTCATCTTTGGTTAAGCCCTGGGGCTTTTCGGGCTTTCCTTGGTAGTCTCCTTCTGCCAGCGGCTCTGGGCCCTCACGAGCCCGACCCACTAGGTTTTTCCTTCAATCTTCCTCTGGGGGTTCACCGTTCACAAACAGCAGAAGGAATCTGCCTTTCCAAACCCCGGGCCCCGGTCCGTCAGCTGTTGTCAGGTTTCCTTCTGCACAAAGTTTTGAACTGTTTCTGTGTCCTCCGGGCCCGGAAGTCCGAGCCACCATTCCCAGAATTCCCTTCACTATTTGTTGTTTCTAGTAGCCAAACCTCATCGGCACTCCAGCCTCCAAGGTCTAAACCACTCCTTGCCATTGGTCTTAAAGGGTAGTTACTGAGTGGCTGTTTCGACGCGTCCTTCTGGCCCCCGGACCTCCCGCCGCCATTCGCAATTTTCAAACTCACCAACCAAACTACTAGTTGTACCTGCATTAAATGAAGCCATTAATGGAATGGGGGGTATAAATATCAAACCCCAACCTATGATTTTCACTTGTCGGTATTGCAGAGGAGGTCAGAGCGCTTGCCTAAAGAGTTTGTTTCCTTCGTTGATCACCGCCCTCGCGCCTGTCACCTTCATTTGCCAATCCTTGGTGGATTTAATAGCTTCCCTCATCAGACTTCTAAGGTAGGTTCACTGTTTCCCCTCCTGAGTGGTTTTTCATGATCTTAAACACCTAAAATTGAATAACATGGATTAAAAATACATTAGATTGATAGATAAAAGCAATGCCTAAAAAACCCATGTCTTGGAATCCTCGGGAAACCTTCAAAACACCTTCGAATCCACATCTGAAACTTAACCTTGTCACAGCTGTTCTTCTCCCAGGGCCGTTTGTGTCTTCTAGGCCTGGGTCTTCCTTCCGTCACTGGTGAAAGCTTACAAAATATTTCTGCAAACAGTTGCACCCTCTCCTAGGCCTGGCTCCTCGGACTTCCTTCATTCGATTGCCATCAGAATCACAAAAACTATAAACTTAAAAAATGGGCCTTTATTTTTCCTTCTCAGGCTCGGAACCCTAGACTTCCATGTCCGGAGTTCCGCTAAGCGTTCGTCGTTCATCAAATGGTGGAATGACCCTGTTCGCCCGAGATTTGGGGCCCACCATGCTTTTTGCCATCTGGTGCAAAACTCGCAAGGATGACCAGCCAAACCTCTCACCGGGTCCCAGTCCACAGAATTCTGTTGCAGCTTCTCCTGGTAAAAATAGGCATCAAGCGATGACCTTCGCCTCCTGGGCTCTGAGCCCTCATTCACCACGAAATGCATCATTGAAACTTAAACGTCCTTGCCTTCGCTGGGCTCCGGCCTCCAGAATTCTGTCCTATGCCCGCTATCCTAAGTGGGGAAAAATGTGCCCACCTTTCCAACCTCTGTACTCTGCCCTGCTGTTCACTGAAAAAAAACTTCAAATGAAAAATCAAAGTCCAAGCTTGATGTTGGGCCTGGTCCGCCAGGCTGCTCCATCTGAGTTTCCGTTTCCATATTTCTGTTTGGAAGCGGCGAAACCTCAATGTCTTTTTGACCCTTAGGTCCTGAACCACCCGCTGTCCTTCGTGCTTCTGGGTCTCGGACTCTGAAGTTCTGTCCCCGAAACTCCATTTCTGGCTGGCCATTTCAAACATCGAACCTTTGACAACTTTTTGAGCTTGAACTTCTAGGAGCCCCAAAAGTGACCTTAATGACCTCAAATTTGAAATCTGATCTCGACCCACGTGCTTAAATTCAGCCCTCTTCAACATGAGCCCCACAAACCACCAAGATTTGAAGTCAACAAATCATCTGGATCACGCTACCCTGTTCACCTCCCCAAAACAACATTTCTGCTAGGGAAGTCTGACCCTCCAGGCCTAGATTGTCCAAAGTTCCTTCAATAAATGACTAACAATATCTTAAAGTGAACATTTGATTTCATCAATCATACTTTGTCTAAATTGGGTTTTCACTAACGCTCATGCCTTTGTAATCGGTCATACTCATTATGTCCATGCTTGCAGGATATATGGAATCGAGTGCAGGACCCTCAGGAGGAACTATAGAGAAGGAAAAATGAAAGAAATCGGGCAAAACTCCTTGTGGCAAGGAGGATAAGGACCAGATGAAGTTCTAGTTCCAGGGTCAACCTCTACGATCAAAGATCACCACGGACTAGAAATAAATCTCAGACACCAACATCAACTAGGCCGATATTGATGAATTCAAGAAAAGGGTCATAATTCACCCAAGGACCGATAATGCCAGATTAATCAGGCAGAGTGGAATTGCAAAAGTTGCAAGTTTCCCCCCATCCCTTATTGCCCCTGAGCTCGTCATGGCCTGCCGGTAGACCTACCAACCTGAAACAAGGACCATCATTGATAGAAATGGGAATATTCTAGCTGACATGTCGGCCGAGGGAATCACAAAGACCTTTCACATTCCTACATTTGAGGAAATGGAAGTGCCCATAATGGAAGAGGGAAAGGTGACTTGGAATGAGGACCCGATGGGTTGCAGAAGGTTGATAAACTAGTTTTGGCTTAAGGAGAAAAGAAGCAGTGGTGCAAAGGTCCCTCACGAACTCTTTCGCAGCAATTTCCATGAAGACTATCATGACTTAGTGACCATGCTGAGCCGGGTAATGGGCCTTCCTTCTACCGCATTCTTTCAAGAATGGATGGTGTACTTCATTGAGCAAATCATCTGTGGGAACGAAGATGTCACCATGAAGGCCTCATTCTACTAGGGAGGTATTACTAGCAACTGCTTTCATGAGCAGTTTATGAATATAAAAAAGAGCTCCAAATTCTACATGACCTCCTATCTGGTCTATTCACTGGAAAAATAGAGGTAGTATAGCAAACTATTTGTGGTGCTCGAGGAGGAGCCAGGTCCAAAGCTGAAGGCCTATGACCGATATCCCCACCTCCAATTCAGGAACTTCAAGAAGGAATACTATAGGGTGAACGACGCCTTTATAGATCACATCATCTGGTTACTTGAAAGAGATTTTGAGAGGAGAGTCTCTCATAGCGCGTTGGCATTCCTAAAGAAATACGCTTTCCTATACTTGCAATTCCCCAGGTTCACCTACATTCGTGCCCAAGGTTTCACTGAGAGGCTGAACAAGCTACCCCGATATAACAATGACCAAATAATACTATTGGAACTCTCTCAACAGTTGTAGTATGTCCACACCCTCCTCAACAAGAAGCATTTGGTAGGGATCTCTTATCCCTTTACCTTTGGGTAGGGCACGTATAAACTGCAAACCTCCTAGTGTGCTGGGAATTCAGAAAAGGAATTGGTAGAGTACCACTTCCAACTACACATTGCTCACTTGCGAATGGACCTATATGGGCATGTAAGAAAAGAACTGGGGCCAGAGTACGCCCATTTATATAATGTTGAGGATTTCTAGGAAATTTTTTAGAATGACAAAGAGGTGTGTACCAGGCACTACATGACAATGACTGCATATTTTGTAAGAAGGGTGCAACTGTTCCCCATACCGGATCAAGTAGAAGAAGATGAAAGAACTATCATGGATCCCTGGTATAATGCAATCACCAACTTACTACTGCCTGCAGTTGACTAGGATGAGTAGGAGGTCAATAAACTTGACATCGTGACTAAACCCATCATGGCCCGAACCAAAGAATGGGTTAAAAGACAAGTGAGCCAACTAAAGCAACAAGGAGTGATCCTAACATATGAAGGGCTAAAGAGTGAGCCCAGTGTCACTGAGGATGTCATCGCCATAGCTTCAATGGGAAGGACATCCAAGTCTCCTTCTATCACCAAATCAAAGAAGAGGAAGGGAATGGAAACAAAGCAATCTCTGGATCCCAAGGTTTACACAAGGACTTAGGAGGCTCACCTTCCAAGAAGCTCAAGTGAATAGTGGGCACCATGGAGCCACCTGTAATCCAAGAAGGTGATGAAGAAAGGATGGATCCATTAGAACCTTTTCTAGCTCTCCCGGTCTCAACTACCCCATAATCTGTCTCCCTGACCATGGTCGCCACATCCCCACCAATGGTAGACATCTCAGTCCACCTTGCCCCTTCACCTTCGGCCGAGCCCGTAATAGTGATTGACTCCTCCTTCACCATGACGACCCCTCCTTCCTTTAGTGCCATGTCACCTACATCGCTCCCATAAGCCACAATAGCAGCACCAATGCCCGCTCCCGCATTTCCTGAGGCTTTCTCAAAACACATGTAAAACCTCCCTTCCAAGCTCTCCCAAATCTTTATGGACCCCATCCTTCAGGCTACCTTAGCACAGGTCCTCGCTTCTTCCACGCCCTCACAACCTCCCACGAGACCACCAGTAATGGAGGCCACAATACTGATATCTGAAGAATTGGAGAGGTGGGAGAAAGAAGCCTCAAAGTCAATTGAGGAGGAGGCTGATGAATATTATAAACACCTTGAGTATGAGCATCGACAAATTGATAGGGTGGCCTACGAGGAGGAAGGAATAGGCTCTTATGAGAGCAGGGATGAGAAGGAGGATGTCGGCAGTAAGGTCATCATACAAACCTTTCATGACGATCTTGAAGAAGAGATTGCCTAGCAGATGAAACTTGATGGAGAAGTAGGCAGAAAGGTCACCTCTCAGAGAAGGGCAGGAGGGCGACAGGATAGCACAAATTGTAGAAACCCCTATAGAGGAAAAACAACTGGAGATTGTGCCGCCTCCCACAAAAGAAAAGGACAAAGAAGAGGACCAACCCGAGGGGTACATGCAGAAGGGCGAATAGATTGAAGGAACAAAGGAAAAGGAAACCGAGGAAGAAGGAAGTCCCCTAGGATAGTTGATTACTAAACCTCCCATCAAACACCTCACATTCATCTTAGATTCTAATGAGGAAGAGGGGGACAACACCAAGGTGAAATGCACAAATGGAGGGCCTAACAGAGAAGGGTGAAGGTGATCAAGAGCCATCAAAAGAAGAATCTTCCATGCCCGAGTGGTTGGAAAAACAACTTGAGAAGAAGACTCTCGCTCTTAAGGATCCAAGAGCAAGGCTAGAGGCTATCCTAGCCTGAGCACAAACCTCAACCAGAAAAGAGAAAAAGCCTAAGTGAGATCCAAAATAACGATGGATGCTTCTAGGTCCTGAGCCACACAAATAATAATGCCAGTGGTAGGCCAGACTGGTATAAGCTACAACATTTCCACCATCAACTTGGGGACTGCTACCAGAGAGCAGAAGGTAGGACACCTTGAGGAGTCAGTGGCTACAGTAGTGCACCTAATAAAATAGGACAAGGTCTCAAAGGACGAACTTAAAGCACAGGTGGCCACCTTGATGGATTACCTCCAACAATGGTCTTCAGTGGATAACATGCCTACCACATCTGCGGCTCCACCCCAACTGGTGTCCAAAGAGAAAATTGACAAGTTGGAGAAAAGAAAGAACTTGGACAAGACTACAAAGAGCTAGTTCAGATAGGTCCTATGTGTCAGGAACATGGGTATTAGTCAGGTTGTTCGAACAACCAACAAGTTCTTGGATCTACAACAATCTTTGGAGAGCACGAAGAAGCTTTGCATCAACTTCCCTGCAACATATGACTCCACCTATCCAAAGATTGAGGCCATCCTCTAGTTACCAAAGGCCACATGTGAAAAGGAGCTCGCATTCAAAAGAGATGACCACTAGATGATGGACGTGTGGAGGTGGGATTTCGATAATAAAAAGGAAAGGTTGGAACAAATAATGAGTAAGGTGGATCCGTACATCGAATGGGTCAGGGAAAGTAGGGTGGAATGTGTCTGATATCTAAAGTTGATAACAAAATACAACATGCCTGTGGTACAGATGGATCTAGAGAAGATGAAGCCTTACTTTCAGAAGAAGATTGAGGATGGGATGTCCAATGAAATAACAATGGAATTCATGAGTTTTGCCACCCGTGCCTTCGAAAAATCGGAGTTGTTAGGGATCAAGGCATAAAATATGATGGAGATTGGAAAAAGCTTGAAGATAATGCAAAAGAATAGAGTTACTAGATGTTGCAGTATGGGATCATTGAGGTAGACAAGCTCCACCTAGTTATTCTAAAATTCATGGAATATGCATCCTCGAAGAAGCAGGAGGACAACCCTATTATCAATGAAGAGCTCCTGAAGGAGTAGCTACAAGAAAAGAGTAGTCAACAAAAGACAAAATGCTACAGTGCCGTCACTAGAGGAAAAAATAGGGAAATGATAGGAATGTATTTTTAAATTGTAATATATTGGGGGTAGGTGAACCCCTATTTTGTAATGAATCTTGGCCACACAATAGAAATCAATCTTGGCCATTCATTTAGCATTTTGGGCACTATAAATAGGGGTCTCCTCTCATTTGCAAAGGGAGTTGAGTTGTTGTAAGGACATGCTGCTGAAATTTATAATGAATATATATTGACTTGGTGTATTTTCTGATTTCTTCACATGTTTCATGGTTCAATCTCCATTGTTAGATGCTTTAGTTAGATTCACAATGTTTTTTTAGTTAGTTGTATCCTTGCTTTGATATATTTTAGTCATGTTGTTCCATGATTACATAGATTTTTGCTATGTTGATGCCTTCCAACCCATACATTTTGTTGTTTGTTGTTGGTAAATGGCCTTGCAAAGTTAGCCTGGGCTGAAATTTGAAGCTTCTCTTTGAATTTTTATCTTTATTCATGCATGCAAATGGTGGATGAAGGGTAAAATATTTGCAAACCTTTGAAGATACCACAGATTTTACGATACTGTAGATTTATTGGTTAAGTGGAATCATGTTTGAGGGGAGTTTTCCATAGCAGAACCTCCATGATCACTGTTCATAGTTAGTTGCAGATCCAGGAGGCTTCCATCTTCCCTGCTCTTTTCCTTTTTTTTAAGAAATGGCCTATGCTAAGGTTCATTGCACATTGTAAAGCCAAACTTGAAGAAAACATCAAAGTTTTGGATTGTTGTTCGAACCTACAACAAAATATACATTAATTCCCATCTTAGAAACTTTAGATTTGAAGATCCACCTTGCATCCAACTACATAAGTCCACCCTGTGATTACCAGCAAAATCACATCAAACATCAATTAAGCAATTCTATGCAACTCATGACCTGACACCCAAGATACCTTGGGGAGATTGTCAACAGCTTGCAGTTGGAGATTTCATTTCAAGAGAGGTAGTGCACCTATGCATTGCCTATGTTGAGAAGTGCATAAAACACCCATCAACAGTCCACACTCAAAACAACTTCTGGAAACCCTCTAGCCTAAGGTAGCCTAATTTCTAAGAGTTTTATATCCAGCTTAGACTTGTTGTCCCTCTCCAGCTGTGCCCAAAATTCATCTAACTTAAAAGGTCTAAGTGTCGTATCCCTTACACCAACCCAATGTTCACTTTGCATGAACAAAAATTCACGGAGAACGAATGTTTGCACATGAGATTTTGAGAAGTACTAGCCTTGGAAAAGAACGAGAATGCAGGCTAAAAGTATGAGTAAAAAGAATGTTTGCACTTGAGAGGTACTAGCCTTGGAAAAGAACAAGAATGCAAAATAAATGTTTGAGTACAATTTTGCCACCCACTTATGTTGTTATTTTTTATAAGACATGCTTTAAATGCGGCATTCAATTTCATACCTTGAAAAGATAGCCTTTAAACCTGCATGCTTTTGGAAATTCCTAAAAAGACTTTATTTCGTACATAGAATTCAATGAGATGTCAGATGATGGCACCTTTGAAAGGAAAGATAAGTCCATCATGTCACGTGGTCGCTGAAACTTGGAACCTCAAAACCAAAGTCCAAAGTTTGAATTTTTTTGAAACTTCTGATCCACCGAATAAATCCACACACCGTAAGTCAAAGGTTATGTATGCATGAACTTAAGTTACTCAACAAAGTGAGCCAAGTTGGGGAATCAGGTAGTTATAAAAATTTAGAACTCCGTGACAATGCAACATGTCACATGGTTATAAAACTCTGAGGCCTAGCGACTAAACTTGCTTTGCTTCCTTATTTTGAGTCTACAACCATACATCAAATTTTCATCGAATGGTTGAGTAATTTATGATATAAATTATAAACATGTGTTTTAAATTTTATTTATTTTTAACCATTAATGCACTCGGATGATCAAGGACTTTATAAAATGAATTACAATGTCACATTAATAGCACAACCATTAATAGCACTAAGCACAATAACACTTAATGTTGCAATTGAAAAGGAATTAAGAAAAGGAATTGCAATGTCACATTAATAGCACAGTAACACTTAATGTTGCAAAGGACTTATTTAAAGGAATTACAATGTCAAATTAATAGCACAACCATTTACTTTATTACAACTAAATTACAATGTCACATTATTACATAGTACAAATATAAATTTAAGCGCAAGCACCAAGCTTTTGTTGGATCGCTGGTGAAAACGTAAATGTAAAACATGTGTATTGCTTTATGTTTTACTTTTAAATATGCATACAATTATTATTTTTTTGCTAGGTAAAACACTGCTAGGGGTAGCACCCTGTATTGATTATCAAAAAAGGATTACATGAGTTTCTTTTTTTCAAAAAACCACCCCGAAGGCCTTTTCTTTCAAGTGACCTTCCTCGATCAGTGAGCCCGCCCAGATTTTCATGCATTATAGAATTCATTACAAAATTGACCTGAATGTTAGTATAGGCACTCCAAGATTCATGACTGACTCAATTACCCTATTACTATTACTATTGCTATTCAACAAAAAAATGTTGAAATCATACCCAACCAAAATTTATCATTCATCATCATCCTCTAACTCTATCTGTTTCAGGTATGCCTTGCAATTTGTAATCACCGGGCAGTCTGCTCCACATTTCTGGTGCGCTTGGCTTTTGGCCTTTTCCTTTGGGTCCCTAGGATCATTCACAAGCCATTATTCCCCATCTCCAAGGTCCCAATCATCATCATCACCCTTTACAATTTCCTCTACTAGACCTTTGTCCTCCATGTATCTCATTGCCCACCCATGGGGGAGATTGGTGGGTATGTGCAGGATCATGATGGGCCAAAAATTGGCAATATGATGGTTATGTGGCTGACAAATTTTTTTCCCAAAATTGATGAAATGAAAAGGGTTTTTAAAGGATATTCTCAGATTTCCACCAATATAAATTATGCCTTACTTTGAATTTAATAAGTAACTATAATTCATTTTCTATTTGAATTACTACTAAAGTCCTGATTGATAGGCTGATTGAAAAACATCTATAACTTTCAAGCAGTATCACATTTTTTGAATCCAAAACATGCATCACATTCTTTGCTTCACATACTATAGGATTAAAAAAAGAAAAAAATGAATTTCATAAATTTTTGACCAAGTTAAGGTGGTCAGACATAAGAGTTTTTATATTTTTTAAAAGTTGTAATAAAAAATTAATAATTAATTATTTACTTAGAAAATAATTACAAAAAAATATGCATCACATCAGGACATGAGTCCTCTACTTATATCTAAAATTTTATAAAAAAATATTATCATTTTATTGCGATTAGGGTGGTCAGACATACACCAAATAGATTTTTTTTTTAAACAAACCTAGTAGTTTAGAAACTACATTCAATTTTCTATAGATTATATTCTTACATATTTTTGAAATAATATAGATAACTTATTCAAATTTTTACATCAAGTTGGCTAACTCTAATTTTTCTAATTTTTTTGCCACTTAAGGGCCTATTTTTTCCATGATGATCCTACACATACCTTGGTCATCAACTATGCTACCATCAGGAGAAAGAAAATGCTATAGTCCCTTTTAGCGCACAATTTTTCAAATCCTTCTTGGTCGATGGTTTAGACCAAAGGAAACTTAATTACCTCTCTCCCTCTCATCCACATCATGTAGTAGTTCTGTGGCATGTGGATTTTCCTATTCTCATCCACATTATCTAGCGTCGCGTCAATGTCACCCAGCAATGCGTGCATGAAGACCATTTGGGTAGATTTTTTGCTTATCTCTTTCAAGACTCCCATATGCAAAAGGACTGCTAAGAACATTGTTGGAATCTTTGTATTTTCTTTGGCTCTATGATAAGCCTTCAAATTTTTTGGTCCAACCACCTGCTTGGTTGCCCAGAGAATGAGTGGATGGGTCAAATTCATCAGCCCCTATAGTCGCTTATTAGTTATTTCCCCTCTAAAGGCCTATTGTTGCTTCTCTGTGTCCAACGTAAGTGGCATTTACATTTTACTCCTCTCCCACAACTCGCATTTCTAGAATTTTCTACCACTACTTCGAATTTTGCAAATACAATGTGATAAATGGCTGCTTACTCCACCTTTGCATACAATTATTTCATAAATAGATAATACTAAATTTCTCAAAGGAAAAAAAAAACTAACCCACCTTTGCATGCAATTACAATGTCACATTATTACTAACCCTATTTAATAAATTATGGGCCACTAGTGCCACTACCAGCCTAATTCGTGTAAACCAAAAAAATCAACTTAGTCAATTTGTGTATCTTAAACCTTACATGTACAATTAAAACTTAAAATGTTTTTTCTTTATTGACGTCTAGCTACATGTAAATTGTACCTCAATCTAACAAGCTATCAAAATCACCATACTACAGTCAACACTACTAGTGCCACTTAAAATATATAAAATCATTACAAATCATGTTTCATTAAAGCTATTAGTTGTCCAATCAATCGCTTTAGATGTTCAAAACTAAAAGATTGATAATTTCAATTAAATGAAATGTAATATGTCGAGGAATTGAAAAGAGATAAATGATCCATGAAATTTACTTTTGGAATGCAACTATAGTCATCCATCAAAAATTCATCTAATGGTCGTGGTAATATTGATTTTCCTTTCATCCTTTGTGTAAAATGTTCTTAAGTTTTTAAGCCTTGTTCCTACATTATTCGTAGGAGGTCCCTCTTTTAAAAAAAACTTTCTACGTGTGCATATTTCTACCACTTAAGTTATTCTATTGCTCATCGTCAAAATCCAACCCATCGGGGGTTCATTACCATGATGATGAGCCTTGATCTCTCCACATTTTCGCATCTAATGGTTCTAGTGTAATTCCAGAGGTTTCAATTCACAAACCTACTGCTTGAGAGATATACTTCTGAAATGAAACTATAGTCGTGCATCGAAAATTCATCAAATGTTAGTGGTCCATAATGTCACATGGTCACTAAAACTTGGAACCTTAGAACCAAAGTTTGAATTTTCAAAGTTGTCAAAACTTTCGATCCACCGACTACATAGATGGCCAAGAAAGACTTGCAACCAAGGTTACGAAAAGCACCAAAACCTTGACTTTGGTGAATTAAGATAGGAAAGGTGGCAAGGATAGTGCATTTATGAAATGAAGATTGCAGGCAGATTTTAGCAAGTGGACATGACTGGAGGATCAATGGGTAATTAAGATTGGTATGTGTGGAGTTTAGAAAATTATTACCTCTCGGTTAGGCCTAGAATTTGATGGCCACCCCTACCTATCATATGAAAATTTTGTGATGGTTTTATTCATTTAAATTCCTGTCACTTTACGTTTTATGAAAAAATTGAACTGTCAAAAAAATATTTAATTTTTTTTTTTATATAAAATATTTTATATTAAAATTTTATTGATTTTATTAATCATACATATTAAATAAATGCTATAAAATAAATTTTGTTGAATTTTTTTTTAGTTTAATCCTTAAATTCATCTATCTAAAAACATAAATTATTTGTAAAAGGAAAATAAAATTTCAACATGCTCACCAATAAAACCAAATGTTGTATTATCTTGAAAAAAATCAAAGTTGAGAATCACTGTAAACAAAATGCTATAAAATAAATGATGTTGAATAAATAAAATATATTAATATAAATTGAAATTAGAAAGAATTATTCTAATTCTAAACTAATTTATATTTTTATCATAAACATTATTATATACTTTAGATTTATCTTCATCCATCAACTACCAAAAATTATTACAATTTTAAACTAATGCTATAAAATATACTTTAGAAAGAATTATTCCAATTCTAAACTAATGCTATAAAATATAATTTAGATTTATGTTCATCCATCAACTACCAAAAAAGTTGATTAACCAACACAGTTTCCATTTCCAACATATCAAATTATCCCTAATCATACCCGCCTGAAATATACCCTTCCAACCATTGTTCGTGCCCCAAGGTGTTTTACAATTACAATGAAAATCTAGGCATAACCCCCAAAAAATGAAATCACAAACAAGTTTAGTACAGTAATCTATTTTTTTTTAAAGCTTGTACTACTTAGACACCTTCGATGAATTACCCATCTCCAACAGCTCTATCTCCATTAATGGCTTCATCTTCTTCCTCAAACACAAAGCCTTATTTTCATTCATCTCTACTTTGGCGATGTATTTGATATTCTCTATGACCTCCTTGACCTCCCTTAGCTCGATGCATATTATGAGTGATTTTCACCTGTGCTCCACACCTTCTCTCCATAGAGCTTTGGTGCGTCCTTCTAGCCACCTGATAAAGAGATGATTTAAATCTGCAAGCTCTGAGCCTCCACCATCCATTCCTTCAACCTTAACAAGCCCCACTCCTAGTATCACCCATTCTAGAATGCCTTCCATATCCTCTAAAAAATATTTGTGAACCCGAGTTTTCATGACTTTCCTCACTACATCCACCGACTCTCCTAAGTCTAGACCCCAAGCCATGACCAACGAATAAATATCCATATTGGTTATGTATCTGTTCTTTAATTTTTCAAAGCCATTGCCCAAAATAAATTGAACTACTTGTGCCACCTGCACATCCTTGAAAATAAATAAGCCCCACAACCACTTCATAGATGCTTTGCCAACGAAAGGGTGTAGCTTCCTTCACGATGTCAAGGTGAAACTATCCTCCATTGTTTCTCTGGTTCACTAGCTTCCAGGAAACCACCCACTACCGATCGACTACATGAGATGTGTGTCTTTAATACATCTCAATTTTCCATCCATCTCCATTAATGCCGATTCTAAAACATACGTCTAGTGCTAGCAAAAAACCTTCATAAATGATTCACTTTTTATGGAAACTTCTATGCCTCCTTTGCTTTCTAAACAATTTTTAATTTTCCAATGAATTTTACTTTTTAGTTTGAAAAAAGGTTTTAATAGCCAACAAAATTATTTTTTCTAGTTTGAAAACAGGTTTAATTCGCTAATCGAAATATATTCTTGGTTTGAAAATAGATTTTAATCGCCAATGGAAAAATTTTAGTGGTTTTTAAAAAAAATTATTTTGCCAGAATTTTCTATAGACTTCTAATGATTAGAAAAGATTCACCAATGGACATTATATTTTTTTCACGAAAAATGAAAATAATTGCCACTAAAATTAATATTTTTATCAGGAAGTATACAAGATTGGCTAGGATTTTACACCTTTATTGAGGGGGGGGTTTCTTAAAGTTTTCCCTACTTGCATGAAGTTAACAAGAATCCTTTGAACATCTTTTACAATTTTACATTTTTTCATTTTACATCTTTACCACTTTGAATAATGCAACTTGAATGCCTGTGGTATTATCCTCTTTGTTCATGAGTTCTAAGCATACGATGTTTTTCTTGTCTCATGAAGCACGAATTGAAAATTTCCCTTGTGGTACCTTGTTAAAGTTATCAGGAGGTATAACTTTTATATGGTTGAGCGGGAAGCCCATTCAGTGACATGACTTTCCCCATAGCCACCTATGTGTTTGTGAGTGCATACCAACTAGCGTATGTACTTCACCTTTTTGGGACTTCTCACCTGGCAGACCATCATGAGTTCTATCACCCCAGAGTGAGTATACATCATCTTTTTCTCGCAAACAACCTAGATCTAATCCACAACTAGTTGGAAAGACGATCGAAGCTCAATCCAATTCCCCCTTTTCTTCTTTCATTTTACACTTGTGATTTCCTTTATTCTTATGTTTAGTTTTACATGGGATCTTCATTCTGGGGGTTTGATCATCCATCTTGACCATTGTCATTCCATCATGCTAGCATAAGTAAATTTGGATCCTTCTCGATTTGCATGGCTACTTTAGTGTGAGTTTGAAGCAAGATCATCCTCTTACTAAAGTAGGGGCTAAATGTACCATAGAAAAATGGCTCTTGGACATTTTCATGGTCTTTTAGGTTTTTCTCTCATGATGCTTGGTCCATTTTTCTTTGATTTAATGTTGCAATGTGGCTTAAAAATTCACATTAAGTCCTTAACATTTAAATTATGACATCTTGTGAAGGTGTTGTGAAGTGTTGTAAAACATTTCTACACCTTTCTAGACTCTATTAATTACAATTTACCTAAAAATCACCATTTCATTTTTTATTAAGTCCCATTTTGAAGTGTTGTAAAGTCTTGTAACAATATTTCACATTTTTCTAGGCTTAATTTCACTATTTACACCTTTCTTATGCTTTTTTTGACCCCTTTATGCACTCATAAGGCTTAATTAAGTGTGTTTTTGAATGTAAGCCCGAAAAATAACATTAAATGTGACTTAATTCCTGACACCCATTTTCAAGTACAAGGTGGGACCCATTCGCCATGGGTGGAAAATGAGTCCCCTTAGCTCAAAATTCAAAATATTTCAAATTTTCTTTCGGGTTTTTATTCAAAATTACCTTATGCCAACCTATGATGAGGTATCGTCAGGTTACTAAGGCACAAGTGTGTAGAAATAAGTTTTTTTCTCCTCATTTTAAATCTCCTAATTCATTCAAGCAATCCCCTCATTCACTAAGCATTCAATTAGCATTTGAGCACTTTGCATCATTCAATCAAAAATTAATCAAGTATTGTGGAGTAGCCATTGACATATCTTCAAATTTCTTTAACAAGGTTGTGGTGAGTTTAGGACATTTTCATGTTTTTTATTCATCTTTCATTGTTCATTTCATTTCATTTCTTCATTAAGGGTTTGATTACCAAAGTGGGATTTGACCAAGGAAAATCCCTATAACCTAACCCTTAACCATTTTTTCGCTTTTGCATGTGTTTGTAGACTTGTGTATGCAGATTTATCAAGCAATTAGGTGTTGAAAAGTGGAAAAGAAGTCAAAAAAGTTTTTCAAGTCAAATCAAACCTATTTCAAGCTTGAGGACAACCTACAGTCTGGTTTCTGCATATTTGACTACACTAACCCGATAGGATGACAAGCTCAGATCTGGTGTTATAGAATCGGTCCCTAATTTCACAAAATTTTAGGAGAGGATTGATTCGCCATAAGTGGAAAATGATTCCCACCTCAAGGCTAGAAATGTAGATTTTATCAAATTCTGAATCCCGATAGTCAGAAACCAGTTTCTAGAAGTTTTTGTAAGAAGCAAGACTGATTCACCATCAATGGTGAATGAGTCCCACTGGTGATTTTCACTGATTTCTATCAGCATTCAAATCACTCCAGATTCATCATTCATTGTGCAGGTGCACTTTGATTAAACCTTCTTCATTTATGTTTTGCATTTGTTCATATTTTAGTTCATGCTTGCATATCACATTGTGTTTTCAAACATTGCATATTTCTTAGGTTTTGCATTCATAATCAATCAATTGCATTACTTATTTTCATTTACATCATCCCATTTAGTCTTAATCACATCATACATACATTATATTGAGTGAACCACATTGATTTTTAGGGAGGTTTATCTCTCTCCTTTTAGCTGAAACATCCTAAGAGTGCAAGAGTAACCAATAAAAATCATTCCTAAAAATCTATGGTTTAGTTAGATTTTACACCCTCCCTTCATGGAAAGAACAAAATATCACAATCTAAAGAGTCTTGCATAAGTATGATACCTTGTACTAAGCAAGAGATATATTTTTTGCAAAATAAAGATATATCTTCTACCATTGATCAAGAGGGTATCATGTCGAGACTCCTCCAAGATAATTTGATATCCCTTCCTCCAAGGACATGAAAGGAACTCTACTATAAGAATTATTTTTTTCATATCATAGAGTGCATGGTCATTCTACTAATGAATGCAAGGCTCTGGGTAATCAAATTCAACATCTTAAGGGTCATGGTGCTCTTCCCTATGTTGCAACACCATGTTCCTCTAATTAATGTTTATTTTCACTCTATCATGTCTCTCATCAATCATTTGAGCTCATCCTTGTCCTACAATTAGTGGGGGCAATGGGTTAAGTAGCCTTTTCCTCGTATGTCACTTGTTGTTGTCTCTTTTGGCTATTTGACCACCTTTCATGTACATACAAGAGCAATCTTGGAATGTTGACAACATGCCTTAAGTTGGCTCACATGTGATGTATTAAGTTATACATTTTGGGGGAAACCCCTTCCCTTTTAATGATGTAGCTTATTGGAAACATATGAGTTGGCATACCTCAAGTTTCAAATAACATCTCATATCTTCTTCTACTTTAAAGTAATTGCTCACAACAATGGTGTTAGAACCCAATTTAAAGTGGGGGCATACATTTACACTCATTTTTCATTGTGTGATTTTTCCATTTTCTTGCTATGCATCTTTTTCTTGGTGGTATCATTGGGCTTGATATCCTTCGAGAGCATGATATTTCTTTGATTTTTCCTCTCTTGGAGACATTAGGCATGATGTTCCCTAAGAAGAGACCTTACATGAACTAAGAAAAATCCCTTTGAATGTACCTTACACTATGTCACATTTACAATTTTGATTATATGGGCACCTTGTGTAACACACTTTGCTTTCCTATGGTGCCATCTTATCTGTTCATGAGTTTCAAGCATACAAATATTTTCTTGTCTCATGGAGCTCGAAGTTCATTATTATGTGGCACCTTGTCAAAGTTATTAGGAGGTATAGCTTTGGTATGGTTAGTATGATGAGAAGCCTAAACGTGGGCATGACTTTCTCATTATATGGTGAGAAGCTGGTACAAAGGCATGACTTTCTCACTAAGCCACCCTTTTTGGATACTCACCTAGTAGACAGCCGAAAGTTTCGTTGCATTAGAGTGAGCTTACATTTTTTAACAAACAACTTTGGCATGTTCCACATCATGTTGGACAAATGGTCGAGGTTTGATTACCATATTTTTATTTTTACTTGTTTTTGTTTTTCTTTATCATTGACATTGCATTTTTGTGTATCTTGATGTTGCATATTATACACCTTGTGCATGTCCTTTTGTCCTTATGTTGGTTTGATGTAGGATATTGGATCTTGGGGCTTGACCACTCCCTTGATCTTTGTCATCCTAGACCATCTGCATCAATACATGTGGACCCTTTTTGAATGTATAATTTAGTGTGAGTTTGAAGAAATTTCATCCTCACACGAAAGTGGGGGCTAGAGGTAATGACATAAATTGTACACCCTTCTTGGAGATGGTACAATTTCTGACATAATTTGGGAATGATTAACATTAAAATGAACTTAATTTTTCCTTAATTTAACGTTGTAAAGTGTATTTATTTGCACCTTCACATTAAGTTTTGGGCCCTTGTAAACTAACTGAACTTAATTATGCTTTATTTCTAAGGGTGTTGTAAAGTATTGCACCACACTTTCACACTATTCTAGGGTTTTAATTACTAATTGGGCTTATCTATTCCTTAATTGGCCATATTTTACATCCACAAGCCTTATTAAATGCATTTTTTTAGAGATAATCCCAACATAAAAAGAATCCAATCATAATTCATGTATTTTTAGGTTGTGTGGCCTAGATTTAGTGATTTTGGACTCGTACACCACCTTGGGCATATGAGTCCCACCTAGGTTTCGGGGCCCTAATCCTAATTTTACATCATTCTAAGTAGTTTTGAAAAATGTGTCCCATAGTTAAGCCTAATGGGACTCATATGCCACTTCTAGCATATGAGTCCCATGTGGCCCAAAATCAAATTCAATTCAAATTCTTGGTGGGATTTTATCTTCCTAGATTTGATGTCAGCTTGTAGTGTTGTAATTTTGGGAAATTTGGCATAAAAAAGTATAAATACTCAATTATTTCACTCATTTTCACCTAAGACTTTCAAGAGAGCATTCCTAATAGCAAGTTTATGACTACAATACTTCATAAGAGAATTTTTCAAGCATTCAAGGGAAACTTTCTCCATCATTTGTTGCAACAATTCAAGATCCATTATGATGTTGACCAAAGGCTTGATGCATCATGCATGCTATTTTTAGCAAATGTTGTGATGTATTTGTTCAAGATCAATTCAATTATTCAAGGGCATAATCCTTCATCAAGAATCATGATTAAGGCCTACATCCATTGATGCCACTTCATGCTTGTTTTTAGATCTACAAGGTTTCAAACAAGGTTTTATTGTTTCATCTTATGTTTCATATTTCATTGCATTCATATTTCATTTCTCGTCAAGGTTTAATTACCTATATGAGGTTTGACCAAGGAAAACCCCTATTTCCTAAAAAAACAACACTTTTTCCCTCTCTTTGTGTGATAACAAGTTTATAGGTCAAAGAAAAAGTGGATTTAAAGCCCTCAAAAGTACCAAAATGACAAAGGTGCAAATGTTGTTAAAGTTGTCTTGAAAAGTTATCAAGACTCACATAAACTTAGATCTATGACAAAATATCCATCCAATTTGCATGAAATCCATGGGAAAGTTCTTATTTTATCCATCTTTAGAGGCTTGCAAAGTTTCAATTCAAGATTCTATTCCCAGGACACTTCGTGACAAAATGACACTTTGTGACAGTTTGGGCGTATGAGTCCCAGTTAGGGTTTCAAGGAATAGTTTTTGGGTTTTGTTCATCTCAATCTGTAGCTCTAGATTCCAAAATTTTAGCTCTTTAGGAACCACTTAGGACCCATACGCCATAATTGGTGTATGAGTCCTAATGAGCATTGAGAGTCAGTATTTCAGGGTTTTGGAGCTTGTTTTGATCACAACTTTCCTCTAGGTGCACCTATGTTCATTCTCAGTTTTTCATTCTATATTTTAGTTATTTTGTTAGGTTTTGCATGTCATTTTCATATCTTGTCTTTCCAATCCCTAGCTTGGTGGTGAACTCCTCTTTAGTCATTAATCATATCATAGAACACCCTATTGCAGATCTCTTCCTGTCATTTCATCCCTAATATTGAGATATCTAGGGGTATCTTTGAATCTTATGTTAGTGAAATAGGAGGGTCTTATCCCCTTGTGTGTTCCATCTTCCAAAAAGGTGGAACCCTATTTCCAATATTACAGTGAGATATTCTCTCCTATTGTGAAGCTGACATCTATCTGGCTAATATTATCACTTGTAGTAGTGTATGATCTAGAAGTGGAACAAATGGATGTGAAGACAATGTTCCTTCATAGTGACTTGGAGGAAGATATTTATATGTCATATCCATATCATTTCATGGTTAAAGGTAAAAAAAATGGTTTGCAAACTAAAAAGGTCTCTATATGGTTTGACATAGTCTCCTAGAATTTGGTAACAAAAGTTTGAAACCTATGTGTTGTCATTGGGATTATACAAATCTAAATTTCACCATTTTGTGTATTACAAATCTAATAATGGCCACATTCTCCATATTTTTTTATACATACATGATTGTTGTTTATTAGGAATGGTAAAGGCATGATTTCATATTTGAAGTTTTAGTTGTCAACATAGTTTGATCTATGAAAGACCTAGGTGCAACTAGGTATATTTTAGGAATGGAAATCAAAAGAGATAGATCTAACAAAAAGATTTGGTTAAGGTAGAGTATGTATGTGAACTCAATGTTGGAGATATTTAACATGAAAAATTACAAAAAATTAGTCGTTCCCATAATACAAGGGATGGAGATTTTTATAGAGGATTGTCCAATATATCCTACTAAGATGGTGGACATGACCATAGTACCATATGCAAGCATTGTTTGTAGTTTAATGTACGCTATGGTCTATATGAGGCCAAACATTTCCCAAGAATTGGGAGTCCTTATTTTATGGCTAATTTATTGGGTGGGTACATTGGGATGTAGCTAAGAGAGTGTTTAGGTACTTGTAGGGTACTTTCGAGTATTCCCTATGTTTTCATGGTTATCTTACTAGAACTTATAATTTAGTGAGTATTCATGGAAAGATAGGGTAGGTGAGGTTGATAGTAGAAGATCCACTATTTGTTATCTAGCTCTATTAGTTTGATGAGCAAGTGACAGGTTGTAGTCATTTTATCCACGACAAAAGTAGAGTACATGGCACGTACTCATGGTTGTAAGGAATTCATTTGGCTTAAGATATTGTGTTCTGATATTGGTTTATATGTACAATATATTTACTATTTTTTGTGACAGTAGAGTGTCATTTTATTAGCAAAGAATCCTACTTTCCATGCCAGAACAAAGAATGTTAATTTGGAGAGGGTTGACACTTTGGTGAATTTATTGATTCACTAATGAAAATGGTTAGAATAGAGAAGTTAAGGTGGTGTTTTGATTCCATGGGCCTTGGGTCCCTAAGTAGTTATTTCAAATGACTCTTGATAGGTCTTTGACAAGTGGGAGAATGTACAGATTAGGGTGTCTCAACCTTAGAGTCCTACCATTTAAATGTTATTAATTTGATGTTAATTATTTATTTCATAAGTTAATTTTCCTACCAAATATGTTGTCAATTTTTGGGACCCGCTAGTGATGTGACATCCTACATGGAAGGTCACATGTATAATATGTAAGCTATTTTTGTGGAGGGAGACATCAACTTTTGAGGACCTATATTCTAGGCTAGATTTATGGAATTTTTCATAAGTTTTTATGCCATGCACTATGAAAGACTATAACAACTTGCCATGACACTCTATGACAATTGTAAGAGTCAACTATGACAACTACCTTATCAAGACTAGTGATTAACTGGTAGTTTCCAATCTTGTATGTTGTAGGCACCTTCCTTGATAAGATTAATCTCTTGCATGAAGTTTCATACCCTAAATGTTGAGAGGAATGATCTTGTTGCATAGTAATTTATGATAGATGGCTTTCATGTTGAGCATTTATGGGAGTTGCATAGGTAGGTGAAGTTGGACACCTTGCATGTTCTCAATCTTCTATTGGATACATGTGATTGTGGAGGTGAGACATGCCAGTCATGGCCACCCATTTTGTGCATCTATAAACTTGTGTTGATTTAGAGCATTTTTATGATGATTGGTTGAAGGTTGTTGAAATGTTGTTATGTTTCTAAAATTACTCCAGAATCTTGTCATACTGTGAAGACTCCTGAAGAGCATTGCTTTGAAATTTGTATTGTAACTATGTTTTATGTTGATTCTATAATTGAGCTAGATGTATTTGGAGTGTGGATTTTTCCCAAAATGGGTTTCCCATGTAATGATTATGTTATGGTTTGCATAGTTTATATGTTTTATGTATTTTGAATGTGCTTATGTTTGTAACTATAATTGTTTAAGGTGTTGAAAAGGAAATTTTTGTAACTCTCCCTTACTTAGATTAGTGTAGGAAGTTGCATCTTCTCACTCAAATTCCTTTCCAAAATTTAATTTTCAAAAAAAAAACTTCCACTTTTTGGCCAAAAAGTAGACCCTCCCAACTAGAAATATTTTCTTCCTTAGATACGCCATTAATTTTCACCGCAAATGGAAAACTCATTTTCCTTTTTTTATCATATTTTTTCTCCTTGTATCTACCTTTCATCAGACTCTCAAAGTGACTTCTTACTTTTGCATACACTTCATATTTTTTACAAACTCTTATTCTTCTACACTTCTCTTTTATCCATTAATGATGTCCCTCAACTCTGATGCATTCTATGGACTACTACCATATGCAATTGTGAATGGTGTTTTCTTGATAATCCTATTTACTAAATTATTATATGCAAACTTTTCTTACAATAGTACTATCTTCCAATTTTCTAATTTTCTCCAACCAATTAGGTCAATAAACTACCCAAGCTCTTTTTCAAAAGTTCTACCTATCCATTAGTCTATGGGTGATATGGTGGCCTAAACTTTAATTATATATTCATCTTTTTTATTAAACTTTCCAAAAATAATCAAAAAAAATTATGTTCCTATTCAAAATAATGATCCATGATAACCCATCCAATATGACTAATTTCCTAAATAATAAATTAGTTTACAACAATAATTGTTCAACCATAACCCCTTTTTCTTCTATGTAGTCCTAATGCAAAATCCATAATGACATTCTAAATAGTTTCATCAAACTATACAATACTTGTCTAATATTCTCTAGCTCCTCCTCCCTAATCTTACTAAAAAATAAAAATCATCTAAGTAAATAATCATAAACATACACAAAAAGGTACTTTAACAACTCATTCATAAACCTCATAAATGTACTTAGTGCATTACTTAACCCAAAGGTAAAAACCAACACTCATATAGTCCGTCATTTATCTTAAATGTTTTTTTCCACTCATCCTATTCTTTGATTCTAATTTAATGATTTCCACTCTTCAAATCAATCTTTGAAAAAAACCTTTCTCCATTCAAATATTTAATTAATTCATTCACTGTTAGAGTGATAATATATACTTTATAGTGATCTTATTTATTTCTATGGAATCAAAACACATCCTCCACTCACTATGCTTCTTAGGTGCTAGTACTATGGGTACTATACATGGGTTCAAACTCTCTTTGGTCATCTTTAATACTCTTGTGCATGCTAGTTTAACTCCTTATTTTATATTGGTTTCATCCTATGTACAATCTTGTTTAAAAAATATTCCACTAGAATTAAACCCACATGTTGAATTATACTCCTTACTTTTGATAATCTATAAACCATATTGCCTAATATGGTTCCATTTTACTCTATCAATAATTATAATAATTTCTACTATAGCATTGATTTTAGATTTTTTGGTGGTGCCTATTCTTCTAGTGATGCCACATACCTTAAGCATAAAACTAAAACCTGTATTTTTATGTCTTAATCCATCAAAGTAATTTCTAAATCAACATGATCAACTTATGCCTCTTACCATCCATTGTTAGATTGTAATTGTTTTCTATTCCATCATTTTCAATACTCTTATAAAATTCTAATGGTCTACCTAATAACAAATTGTAAGACATATTTATTGGTATTATGTCACACAAAAAATTATCATTATATGTAGCTATCTTGAATTTGACCAAGTTTGTTTCACCAACAACTTACATTTTGTTTGCAAACAAGTAATCCTATATGGTTTAAGTTGTTCTAGTATTTTCAATTTTATATTACAAGGATCTCTTCAAACACTAATTGATTTTTTATACCATTATGTATTACAACATGAAAACACTTACCCTTTGAATTTAGTATTATTCTAAATAAAAAAAATTCTCTATATTGGCTTCTCACCTTGTTTTGGTTCATCATTATAGTTGTATGATCTCTCAATCTCCTTACTAGCATACAAATATCTTTCTCTCCATGTAGGCCTCTTTTCGTGTCTTCCATCATCATGATAGCATTCAACCTTTAGTTTCCTTCTTAACACTTAAAACATGTTCCCCTAAATAACCTCCCATCACCACAACCATATTTACCTCTATCTCTCTAATATCCATTATTTTTTCACTATGGTATGCATTACTACGGATCCTGCTATTGTGGTGGGAATTTCTACTCCCTGATTCCTTTTTCTATTGTCTATTACTCTTAGGATCATCTACATATGGTCTCCTAGCATTGTGTTGACATTTATCATCCTAGAATCCTCTTCTTCCTCTTTATTGGCTCTACCAAACTCCAAATCTCCTATTTAATTTTTCTTTTATAGTTAGGTCCATATAATGTGCTTCGACTATTATTTGATATTAACATGCTTATCTCTTCCTAAATTTAAATTCTCAAATCACTCATGTACCTAGACACTTTCTTTACTCATTTACCATGATGTTGTAAATGGATTTTCATTCTAAAGTACTCTTCAATATAGTATTTCATAGTCATATCATTTTTCTTCGGACTATATAAATCCTTTAATAATTCTAATTAGTAAATTTTATAAATTATATATATTACATTATAGTTTATTCAACATTATTTCTCATATACAATAATCATTTTAGTCTTACCAATGGCCCGTGTCTCCTCCCACCCTCCCAAAAATTTGAATGCCTATTTAAAATGGTTCTCCTACTCCCCTACCCATCATTCCCCTATGTTGTTGTCTGATTCACTGGGATTTTATTTAGTCATTGACTTGTCTAATCAAATACTAGTTGTTTAGTCTATGATGATTGCTCTGTTTGAGTCTCCTCTTGTGGGGAAGGCTATGGAAGTTTCTTCTCCACTAGCAGACTCTCAGTCTTTTGTTGATGTTGTGTGATCCACTAAGGTGGGGGGGATTTGTGTGCCCCTTATTTTGTGTTGGTACTACTTCTGTGATCTCTCTTGTGAAGGAAAATTTTCATAACATTATTTTCTTCTCGAAACCAAGTATAATTTATATATTTTTCCATTTGTCACCTTCTCTCCCAGATTTGCACCTCTGGATTTCGAAGCATTGGTATCCCTTGTTGGAGGGTAAGTTAGAGATTAATCCTTCTGCCAGAGGCTTTTGTTGTTGTTGAATTTAGTTCTTTTGAGGATAGATAGGCTATTTTAGATCATGATTTGTCTGTATGGGACTCTCATCCCCTATCATTGAGGCCTTGGGCTCATTCCTTCAACCCCTTGAAGGAACCTAGTAATATTATGCATATTTAGGTGAGATTACCCTATCTCCCCTTATAGTTCTAGTGCTCCTTTGCTTTTGATGGAATTGATAATTCTCTTGTAGGTTCTTGAAAGTGGATATTGCTTTCAAGGAATTTATTCCCACCTTGTTTTCTTGGACTTTCATGGAGGTTGATTTGTCTCAAGATCTACCCAATGAGGTTGTGCCAGGTAGGTTAGTGGATGGTCTTGGACTTAACTTGTGGATTATGAAGCCATCCCATTTCACTAAATAGATGTTGTTTTCTGATTGGACACTTGGCTTGTGACTATCATCATGGCTCTCACATTGCTTCTTTTTCCACTTGGTGGAAGAACACTCTCACGAACCATCTAATCATGTTCCTTGATGATGTCTCTTTCACTGATAGTAAGGATTCTAAGCCTCCTTCTCCTTCTACTTAGAAAAATATACCTGTTGTTGTTACTGTTGCCTTTCTTATGAATTTTGCTACTCAGTTTCTAGATAATGTTGTTTCTACTGTGATTCCAATTGGTGAATGTGATGTCTCCCCTATGGCTCCAATTGCTTTGATTTTGGACAATATTTTCTCTTCTACAACCCTTGTTGCTCCAATTTTGAAATTGGTTGTTTCACCTTCAGTTATTGTTGATCCTTTGGTTAGTCACTTTGAAGGGGCTTCTCCCCCTTCTTGTTTAAATGATTCAGAACTGGTCTATGTTTCTTCTTGGATAGTTGTGCAATGTAGAAAGAGATGTAATCCTAAGAAGGAATTTTTTTTGTAAGTCAATCCCTTGAGGGAATATTTGCAAGGTTCAAGCTTTGGTGCTTGAGTTATTTCTTTGTTTCTATGTTGTTCTTTTTGTAATGGGATCAGGGCCCTTCCCTTCCTTTTCAATAATTTCCATTATTTCTCATTTTCCAATACGAGGTTTATCTTTCCTATTTCATTATAGATGAAATTTCTTCCACTAAATGATAATATGAACCTTCAAATTAGTCATAGAAAATTTTACACTATCCAAGTCATCAATATCATCAATTCAAAGTGATTTTCTAAATCAATTATCCAATATATCAATTCTTAAAGATTTAGAATACCAAAAATATACAAAATATACATGTTAGTTTTCTTACCAATATCATATATAGCTTTTATCATTCTTTCTTCCTTTTCTTCCTTTTCACTTTCACTTTGTTAGGTAGGGATAATGTCTTGTCATTCATCACATTCATCATCTCTAGGGTTATGATTTATTTTGTGGTGTTCTTTGAAATCATCCATCTAGATCTCCATAGACTTCATTACCTCAAGCATCTCTTTCATCCTTCTAGTAACATTAACAACACCATGTCTTCTCCATGGTTGTATCTTGGATATGATACAAACTATCTTAGGCCAATGGTTTATCCACAATCTCTCCTACAAAATCCAGGGCTTCTTGTACACTTACTTAGTTCAATGATCTACATACAACCAATTCAAGTAACACATTTTTTTCTACCTAGTTACACTCTTTTGTTAGAAGATTCATGGAACACATTTTTTCTTAATTTATTAACCTCCTACCATGATTTATAAATCCTATCCTATATTAATAAACACTAAACCTACAACTTTCTTTCTTGTATTTAATTTTACAAAAAATAATCTACGAACCTTTTCTAACTATCTTTTGATTAAGTCATTGCTAGAGGGTCCAATGAAGGCTTATCCAACCATGCATGCAAATGAATAAATTATCAATAAAACTCAAACAAACAACAAAAAATATGCTATTTTTTTATTCATAGTCATGATAGAATTATAATCTACTAAAATGGGCTTTTGACATTCTGTGAATTAGACATTTGATTACAAATAGGATTTTTTTTTTTAAAGATATAAAAATATAATGTCATGCCAAGCTACCTCCTATTCTCTTTGTTGAGTTTTAAGGATTTTTTACTATGTTTAGATATTAGCTTCTAGCCTTAGAAATTATCTCAATTAGACATAATGTGGCACAAATATTGACTTCTAATAAGATGTGTCATAAACCAACATGTAAATAATTATTTTGGACTAAATTTTATGATGAATGGTCAATGAGTCTAAACCTTGTGCTCAACCAATTAGATCTAAGGACAAAAACCTTTGCATTTGTTGAATATTAGAGGATGAAAACCCTTTAGCTTCAATAATTAGAAGACAAACCCCCTCTATATGACAATCTCATATAAAGGTTGTAAATGTGCTTCATGATTTTGTAGGTTCCCACTACAATAAGTTTATGTATTCCTATAATTATTATAGTGGTTTTCAATATAACATCTTTAGTTTATTATTGTTATTGTTTATGATTACTACTTCCAACATATTTTATTTTATTGTATTCCAACTCTCATTAAAAAGATTAAAAAAAATTCTAAAGAAAATATAAAAATTGTGAACATTCTTATTTATCTAGTTCTCTTTATTGTAGATAAATTAAAAAATATATAAATTTTGTAAGTGTTTGTTGAATTTAAAAATCTACTCTTTATTTGTCAAAATAATATGTTGAGGTTAGTACATCTTTATGGGTCATTATAGAGTACCATTTGTGAAGCATCGTATAATAGAGTACATCTTGAACATTTGTGAAACATCGTATAATAGAGTACCATGTTTCATTTGTGAACATTCTGTGAACGAGGGAAAGAGAAACTATCAATAGCGATGACTCTAATAAATCCCATAGTATTATTAAAAAAGAGAATATTCGGTGGTTGCCTCTCTAATCTATATTGCATTTATTATCCGCTGTGTACAATTACTATTTGCCCAAAAACATTTTATACTCGTTTCTTTAAAAATTGCTACCTTCGTTTCAACTCCATTTTATACTCTATCCCACGTTTATTCAAACTGATGGCATCAGCAAGACTCTGGAGGATTCGTCACCCAAAGCTAATCTATCTTTCTCGTTGACAATTCTTATGCACATGCAAGATTTAGTTGCATGTCCTTGTTCCCACGTCTGAGTTGATACAGTCCACTGTGGCATCTTCGGAAAATTCGGCCATTTGCATACAGAATCTGCCCTACACAATGTCGTTCCACAAATATGGGTGAACATTCATAAAATACAAAGATAGGCGTCAAAGTTGGCTTGCGTTAATACAGTTAACAGAAGTAGCAGGCGGCAGGCGGCAGGCGGCAGGATTATAGATCTGCAAATGTACGCGAGTGACAATTTGGTACGAAAACACTCCGTCTCCCACGCCGAGGGGAGTGGGAAGTGAAGTCTAGAAACATCTGTTACATGTCTTGTTGGATTCTTTTTAGGGGGTTTCCACGTGGGAAATCTTAAGGGTGGAGTGTGTCTGAATTTATCTTCCACTTGTAGATCATGTCAATGGAACGTTTTCTGTCGTCTTCCTAGTCAGGCTTGTACCTATATCCCCCTTTCCAATCTAAGTTCGCCCACTTGTCTTCTTTATTTGTTTCGGTGCAAGAGTCGTTGCATGTCTAGTGCCTGAAAAGCAATGAACAAGGGTAGACTATGTACCCATGAGAGGAGTGGTTAAAGATGTTCAAGGTCGCTTACAATGTTACAGGCAAGACAGCCTCGGCGGATTCAGTGCAGGATTCGGGTAATGAAAAGTATTTCTTTGCCGTTATTCCATCCCTCATTCATAATGAATTCAATCTCATGTATTATGTTATGTTGTGAACTGAATATCGAACCAGACAGCTTATATATTCTTTGCTTTGGTTGTCCTGTTATTGCATTTGGGGAACAATTTAATCAACAAACTGGTATGAGAACAGCTATCTCTAAGTTTCAGAGAATTATATAACAGGATGGTCAAAGTGAGAATAGCGAACAAACTAACTAGACAAGAGATTAAAGTATATGGTTATTATCCATATTTTGGGGTTAAAAATAGAAATTTAATCTTCACAAAGGAGAGGAGATGCTATGTAGAAGTTGAGAGAGAGAAAAGATGAGAAAGGAGGTAGTTGAAAGGTCATTTATATTGCTGATTTTGCAGAGTTTGTTCATTTAACAATTTGTAATCTTTCCTGAGCTTAATATAAGAATTTCATATTTGTTGTCTTTCTTTATATGTTTTTGTCGCATAGAATTTTTGTATGAGATTATTGAAAGGCTACGAGGATTGACTGTTCCATTGAAGTTACTCGATCCTCGATCTGCATCAGTATGAAGGTGTTAAGGCTGGATATACTAGGGAAACGTTTATGAACAAAAACTAGTTAATGAAGAAAGATGGGTGTTTAATTGACAGGATTGCTATCTGATGATGATGGCCATGTTTGGGCTGTGCTCACTTACTAAGAAATTAACACGATTGGCTGAGGAGATGTAAGGAGTACTTATCGCTTTGATGCTTATGAAAGAAGCAATCAAGGTGAATGGATAGTTCAACTTATGGCTAATAAACATAATAGAATTCACAAGTGTTTCTGTCTCTAACTTGAGGCTTGACACAGGGAATGGTCGAAGAATTTCGCACCCCCAAGAGACTGTGGCAGCGCTGCATATGATGGAGGAAGGTCAAGACGTCCACAGATAAGAACCTGACATAAAAAAGAACCAGTAGCAAATTAGCCATGTTTGCTTATTTATGAAAACTGAAGAAAGAATAGTCAAGCGTTATATGATAGACAAAAGAATGGATATGGAAAATCCTAAGAGTGATACATTGGTTCAGGGTACAATGAATCCTAAGAGTAGAAAATCGTAGTGATAGGAAAAGGGGTTCTTACAATTGTAGTGCCTTTGCTGTGCCATCTTTGCATCAACGTTGAGCTCGAAGAAAAGTAAGCAGGCAAAGATAAACGCCGGTATAATTGAACTGCCAATATGTATACCTGGCACTAGGTAGATATTAAAAATTATCAATTTTTAATGGTTTAGATGGTTCATCTTATCTTATAAATAAATTAAAGCTTAAAATTTCCCGTTTACCATAATGCAAGGATCTTGTGATTACCCTGATGACAGTCCAATTCCGAGCAGCAGGCTCATCTCAGGCCACAGGGCTGAAGAGATGCCTTGGAACACTCTCATGATATTCATCTCTTGGTATGTTTGAAATTCCAGTCCAAAAAAGCAACATAGCCGGGGCTCCATAGTCTGCAACTATTCCTCGCTTCCATCCTGTGAAAACTATGAGGGAGACATTAGTAACGGTCAAGATTTGGTCTTCAAAATAGCAGAACAAATCTGTGCAATAGCGCCAAGAACTTGCTTTTCTGGTTTTAAGAACAGTGAAGAGCAGGCCTGCTGCCAATATCACTCCAAACATGACATTGGTTGTGTTGGCAAGTGATGCATGAGCCTCACCGTCATGCAATGCATTGACCATGTCAGGCATAGTTATGGATATTTAGACAGTTAGTCTGCATTTAAATTAGTTTTATTTTTAATAATTGTTTGTAACTGTATGTTATCCCTTCCATGTAACGAAAACAACAGATGCATGTAAGGTACTATTGCTTTTTAGAGGCTGCAACCTCTAAAATACTGCTTTCTTGACCTATTTATTTAGGTCAGAATAAAGTTTTGTAAATCTCTATTGAGATGAAGACCTGAATTTTATATTACAGATTATTCTTGTGTTAAAATAATCAGAGTTTATTGTCTGTTTTCAAAATCTACAGGTTGATCACTAAGAAATTTCGAGCTTTTCAATATCACTATTCAAACGCTTTTGCTCTTTAGGTATGTGAAATTCCCCAACAACTCCCTGCATCAATCCTCAAATTTGAAACCATCTCACCTGTTAATATTTATGAACTTAAGATAAGTTTTGATTTCTGTTTCTTTTCGATTAGATTATCTGAAAATCAGCATTTCAGATCATATTTTGTTATCCATCATTATAATGATAGAGAGTTAAGCTCCACACACTTTCTATTATTCTGATAAAGGATTATGGAATGTGATTTTAAACATTCATGCAAAAAAACTTTCAAACAATCTAATCTAGAAACAACATTCTCAAATTTGTAACCATCTCATCTGTTAATATTTATCAGTTTATGATTGATAAACTCCAGAAAAGTTTAGATTGTTGTTTTTGGATTTAGATTGTTTGAGAGATTTTTATCAACATTTCAGATCACACTACATGATCCATCAACATGATAATAGAAAGTTAATCTCCTCAAACTTTCTATTATCCTGTTGATGGATCATAGAGTGTGATTCTAAACATTCATTCAAAAAACTCACACAATCTTATCCAAAAACAACAATGATTACCAGTATAAATCGCAAATATCAAAAAAAATATTCACCTCAATCACTTATCTCAAGAACATCATGTTGGGATATGTAATTTCTCCCACCTCAATGTTATGATCAAGTCGGCCTAGAGTAATTAAGAGATAAGGATAAATGTGAAAAAATATTAAATATTTATAAGTCGGCCTAAGATCTAAAAAGATCTTTGTAATATCAAAGACCTAGGCAAATGTGATTGCTTATGTATCATCAAGGTGCATGAGATCAAGTTGTAAGAATGATCAAGTGATCAACAAGAGAAGGATGTGAATGCGCAGCATTCAAAGAATGTAATCAATTGATTGATTAATGTTAATAGCGCAGAAACACATTTGAGCAATGATTGTGTTTCTATGTGATTGATTTTTTGAGTTTATGGGTTTGATCTATCTCCATCCACCACCATCATTGTGGTATTAGATCCAGATAAAGATAAAGCTAAGTGTTAGTAGAAGAAGAGCAGGTTAAGAGAAGATCTACCATTGTTTAAGAAATCTCATCGCAGATCCGAAATGGGTCAATCTGTGTGAAGGAGATCTCAGTTGAAGCCGTAGTTTTTCATTGTCATTCAAGCATGGTGTTGATCGCAGATCTAGTCTCCATCAGAAAAAAACAAAGCCAAGAAAATTGCTTGGAAAGTCGAGGGTTTGTTATAGCCGCCAAAAGCTGCCAAGGAAAACAGGAACAATAGTTTCTATTACTGTTTTAATTTGTTGTTTCAATAGATTTCAAAAGAAGCACTGCAGTTAGTAAATTATGAAGAGAAAAACCAGATTACGGAGAAGCACTGATTGTTGAAGGAGGTCGTTGTTTTGTAAAGTAAGAGATGCTGGAAAAAAATCGCAGATCTGATGTTGGAGATCTTAGTGAAAAGTGCGGATAATTGATGCTGATCTGGCGAATTCTTATCAAGAAGGGATTTGATTCGATGAGATCTTTGTTTTTTTTGGCATGGCTATTCTTAGCTGTTTTTGTTTTAATGCAGTTTTTTTGTTTTGTTTCTGCCAATAAAATAAAGCATGCCTTTGTCATGCGTAGTTTTAGACTGTTTTTTCTAAGTCTGTTTGCTTCCTTATCAAGGCTGCGAGTTCTGTTATATACCCAGCCTTTTATGTAATCACAAGAGAGATGCTGCAAAAATAGAGAACTCTGTTTTGAAAACAGAGCAGGTTTTTTCTGGATTTGAATATCATTGTAAAACATTGGATGCAAATTCTGCTCAAGAGGTTTTGAATATGCACATCATCTGATTTATCTTATAACTGTTTTTTCCTTTATTTATTTCTGTTGTTCTATTCATATTTAATCAGCTGGTTTAAAAGAGAGATCTGCTTCTTTTCAAAATCTACATTTGGTATCAGAGCAGGTATTTTTGTTTTGGGTTTAAGATCTAGCTGTTCGATTTTCGCCAAAGATTATCATGTCGAATTCTAACAGCTTGCCCATTCCAGAATTTGATGGTAATGAGTATGATTATTGGTGTATAAAAATGATGACATTTTTAATAGGAAAAGACTTGTGGGAGATTGTTGAATCAGGTTACCAGGAGCCAGCTGATTGGAATGCCCTCCCAGTCAATGAAAGAACAGCAAGGAAGGAAGCTAAGAAAAAGAATTTTCAAGCATTGTTTCATATTCAAATAGCTCTAGACAAGAGTTTATTTCCAAGAATTGCAGGTGCAAAGACCGCTGAGGATGCCTGGAAGACTCTAAAAGAAGCTTACCAAGGCAGTGATCAGGTCCAAGTTGTTAAGTTACAGACATTGAAAAGAGAATTTGAGAATTTAAAAATGCAAGAAGGAGAAAGTGTGAGTGAGTATTGTGTCAGAGTAAAAGATGTGGTCAATAAGATGGCTACACTTGGAGAAACTGTGAACACAGAAGTTCTGATAAAAAAGGTGTTGAGATCTCTCACACCAAGATGGAATCACGTTGCCATAATAATGGAAGAAAGTAAGGATTTGACAACCCTTCAATTCGATCACCTTGTTGGATCGTTGATCTCACATGAAGAAAGATTAAAAGATTATTTTGGAGAAAGTGTTGAGAAAGCCTTTTCCTCCAAAGTACAAATCACAAAGAATGATGATGGCAGCAGTAGTAGCAAAAGCAATCAAAGCCAAGGTAAAAGTCAAAATCAGAATAATTCAAGAGGTAGAGGCAGAGGTTTTTCAAGAGGAAGAGGTGGTTCAAGAGGCAGAGGTAGAGGAAGATTTGATAAAAGGAATGTTCAATGTTACCATTGTAATAGGTATGGACATTTTGAAAGAGAATGTAGACTAAAAGAAGGTAAGAATGTTAATTATGCTCAAGAAAGTTATGAAAATCCTCCAGATAATTTATTCTTATCTTATTCTAAAAGTGAAAATACTAGTAAAGATGTTTGGTACCTAGATTCTGGATGCTCTAACCATATGTCAGGAAATGGGAAGTTGTTTTCAACAAAGGATGAAAGTTTCAAGTCAAAGATTCAGCTCGGTGATGATAAATCATTGATGGTTGCTGCAAAAGGAATTATGGAGGTCCACACAAAAGAAGGTATGAAGAGTGTTAATGATATTTATTACACTCCTGAGTTAAAACATAATTTGTTAAGTGTTGGACAATTATGTGAGAAGAACTATAGAGTTGTCTTTGAAAATAAGAAATGTACAATTTTTGATAAGAGTAAGGGAAACAGAGTAGTCACAGTTGTTCCTATGACGAAAAATAGGATGTTTCCATTGAGATTTGGTGAAAATAACAGCAGCCTTGCCAATATGGCATTTGAGGATACAAGTTGGCTATGGCATTTAAGGTATGGCCATTTAAACTTTCACAGTTTGAAGCTTCTGACCTCACAAGCATTAGTTGCTGGTTTGCCCAAGGTTGAAGAGCACAAGGAGGTTTGTGAAGGATGTGCAAAAGGAAAGCATGCAAGGGAAAGGTTTCCAAAAGGCACTGCATGGAGGGCCCATTACCCCCTTCAACTTGTTCATTCAGATATCTGTGGACCGATGCAAACAAAGAGTTTGGGTAAGTCATCATATTTTATCACTTTTATTGATGATTACTCACGAAAATGTTGGGTGTATTTTTTGAAGACTAAGGATGAAGCCCTTGATACATTCAAGAGGTTTAAAGCACTTGTGGAAAATGAAAAAGGGTGCAAAATCAAATGTTTAAGGACTGATCGTGGTGGAGAATTTTGTTCAAGAGCCTTTCAAAATTATTGTGATATGAATGGCATCAAGAGGCAGCTCACCACTCCATACACACCTCAACAAAATGGGGTAGCTGAAAGGAAAAACCGCACTGTGGTAGAAATGGCAAGGAGCATGTTACAAACCAAGGGATTGAGTAACTCTTATTGGGGGGATGCAGTTGCTACAGCAGTGTATATTCTCAATCGAAGTCCTACTAGTGCACTTGAGAAGATGACTCCTTATGAAGCATGGTATGAGAAAAGGCCTAATGTTAATCATTTTAGAGTTTTTGGATGTTTAGCTTATGTTCATGTACCTGATCAGAATAGACAAAAGTTAGATGCTAAAAGTGAGTCATGTATTTTTGTTGGGTATAGTGAGGAAAGCAAAGCTTATAGGTTATATAATCCTCTCACTAATAAGATTATTGTTTCAAGAGATGTGATTTTTGATGAAGGGGGAGTTTATGGTCATCAAAAAGGCCAAATGGAGAAGTCAAAATCTGTTTTGAATGATGATATTGATCATGAGCAGCCCACTAATGTTGATGTCCCAATTGCTATAAATCCACCAAGCAGCCCCTCATCTAATTCTTCAAGTCCATCTTCAACTCCAAGTTCTAGAAGGAAGGTAAAAAGTTTGAGTGATATTTATCAAAGGAGTGCCAATCAAGCACATGAAGAAAATCCAATAGGTGAGACAGTTAATTTTGCTTTATTTAGCAAGGCTAATTTTGAACCATCATGTTTTGAAGAAGCATGTACTAATGAGGTTTGGATGCAAGCAATGAAAGAAGAGATGGATTCCATTCATAGGAATGATACTTGGGAGCTTACAGAGCTTCCACATGACAAGAAGAAGATTGGCACCAAATGGATCTACAAGACTAAGCATAACAGTGATGGAAGTGTTGAAAGGCATAAGGCAAGATTAGTTGCTAAAGGCTTCACACAGAAATATGGGATTGACTATGAAGAGACGTTTGCACCAGTTGCAAGACAAGAGACCATTAGAATGCTGATTTCATTAGCAGCTCAAAAGAATTGGAGCATACAACATATGGATGTGAAAAGTGCCTTCTTGAATGGGTACTTAGAAGAGGAAGTATATGTGGAACAGCCACAAGGTTTTCAAGTGGAAGGAAAAGAGAATCATGTCTACAAATTGAAGAAGGCTTTGTATGGCCTCAAGCAAGCACCAAGGGCATGGTATGCAAGAATTGATGGATACTTTCAGGAGAATGGCTTCAAGAGAAGTAAGAGTGAACCTACCCTTTACTACAAACAAGAAGGTAATGATATTCTTATTATAAGTTTGTATGTTGATGATTTGTTGTATATGGGTAGCAGTTCTAAGATGAAAGATGAGTTCAAAATTGCTATGATGAAAGAATTTGAAATGAAAGATCTTGGTCTCATGAAATATTTTTTAGGAATGGAGGTTTATCAATGTAAAAATGAAATTTTCATTTGCCAAACCAAATATGCAAAAGATATGTTGAAGAAGTTTGACATGGTTGATTGTAAACCATACTCCACTCCAAGTGCTCATGGAGTTGTGTTGAGTAGGAATGATGGTGCTGAATTAGTTGATGAGACTGCTTACAAAAGTATTATTGGGAGTTTGATGTTTCTGACCCACACAAGACCTGATATAGCATATTCAGTTTCACTTGTTTCAAGGTATATGACAAATCCATCAGAAATACACATGAAGGCAGCTAAAAGAATTTTGAGGTATGTGAAAGGTACTCTAAATTATGGTATTCATTACTACTCTTCTAAAAGATTCAATCTTGTTGGCTTTAGTGATTCAGATTGGGGAGGTAGTATGGATGATCGTAAGTCTACATCTGGAAATTGTTTCTCCTTTGGGACTGGTTTAATTACTTGGAGTTCCAAGAAGCAAAGCATGGTTGCTCTCTCATCCACAGAAGCAGAGTATGTTGCAGTTACTTCAACAGGTACACAAGCTCTTTGGCTTAGAAAAGTTTTAGAAGAAATTGGTGAGAAACAGATTCAGCCTACAGTGATTTATTGTGACAATATAAGTGCCATCAAGTTAGCAAAAAATCCGGTTCATCATAGTAGAACAAAGCATTTTGATTTAAAGTATCACTTCATCCGTGATTTAGTACAGAAGAAGGAAGTTGAATTGAAGCACATCAGCACTAAGGATCAGTTAGCAGACATCTTCACCAAAGCAGTTGCAACAAATCAGTTTTTGTCACTTCGAGATCAGATCGTGAGCCCTCTTAGCATCAAGGGGGAGTATGCGGATAATTGATGCTGATTTGGCGAATTCTTATCAAGAAGGGATTTGATTCGATGAGATCTTTTTTTTTTTTAGCATGGCTATTCTTAGCTGTTTTTGTTTTAATGCAGTTTTTTTGTTTTGTTTCTGCCAATAAAATAAAGCATGCCTTTGTCATGCGTAGTTTTAGACTATTTTTTCTAAGTCTGTTTGCTTCCTTATCAAGGCTGCGAGTTCTGTTATATACCCAGCCTTTTATGTAATCACAAGAGAGATGCTGCAAAAATAGAGAACTCTGTTTTGAAAACAGAGCAGGTTTTTTCTGGATTTGAATATCATTGTAAAACATTGGATGCAAATTCTGCTCAAGAGGTTTTGAATATGCACATCATCTGATTTATCTTATAACTATTTTTTCCTTTATTTATTTCTGTTGTTCTATTCATATTTAATCAGCTGGTTTAAAAGAGAGATCTGCTTCTTTTCAAAATCTACAAAAAGAAGCCAAAGGAGAAGTAAATGCAGATTTGAATTTCTTTCCACAGCCAATCAAAGATGTCTGGAGGAGGTCCGCCACTATTGTTTAGGAGGAGGACACAGATCAGAAACTAAGCCATCACTGATAATAGTTGCAATCAAAGTGAAAGAAGCCGATCGATTTTCTATTAAGAAAATCACAGATTAAGAAGGAAGCAACAGTTTTTATAAATCCGTAGCATTTGAATAAGGCAAATGTGTTTTATAATATAATTATTGTGTTTAAAGAATCACAGTTGTTCAGCCTAAATTTTTTGGAAGTTGAGGTATCTAGCCAATTTGAATGAAGGATATTTTACAGTTGCCATACAAAAGACAGTGTATGTTGTTGCCAGTTCTTCCAAATTTGAATGTGCAGATATTTTTGAAAGTCAAGTTGATATTGTCAAAAAGAGATCAAATCGCAAAGAAGAATCAGTGATAGGAAGGGACTGTTGAATATAATTACAGAATAAAAGTGAAAAAGAAATTGCAGAAAGTAAAATATTAAAAACAATTACAAATCAAGAACAACAGATTTATCGTGGTTCACCATCAATTTGATGGCTACGTCCACACTTAGGGATCATCTCTTATTATTCACAAGTTTTGAATTAATTACATTCAGCCAGCAGCTTCATTATATAAGTCAGTCTCCAATGAATTAATGGAAAAATCCATTCGAAAATAGACAACTTCTAAATTGGCCACACATGCCAAATTTGGGCTTCAGTTAACCCAACAATCTCCCACTTGAAGACCAAATTGCTGCTTAGAGATATCCCATTGCTGCAAAGTTTATGTCAGAGCTGCACAAGTCCAAGAGAAGCTCTACAGAATTTGAACTTCTCCCTCGGAACTACTTTCGTCAACATGTCAGCTAGATTCAATTTTGTGTCAATTTTCACCACCTGCAACTTGCCTTCTTCAATACAATGGCGAATGAAGTGATATCGCAGCTCTATGTGCTTCGTTCGATTATGAAAGGCTAGATTCTTTGACAAGTGAATAGAACTATTGCTATCACAAAAAAGAGTAAAAACTGATTGCTGAAACCACAACTCACCTATTAATCTCTGCAACCAAATCATTTCCTTTGCCCCTTCAAAAAGAGCAATATATTCCACTTCCGTAGAAGAAAGTGCAACTACCTGTTGCAACCAAGAAACCCAACTAATCGCTGCCCCAACAAAAGTGAATGGATAACCGGTGGTAGAATGCCTTTTATCTAGATCTCCAGCCATATCGAAATCAACATAACCTCGTAGATGAATGTCCTTACCACCAAAACATAAACTGTGATCAGAAGTACCTTTCAAATATCTAAATATCCACTGTACTTCCTGCCAATGTTGTTTACCCAAATTACTCATAAATCTATTCACTACTGCCAGTGCCTGAGCAATATCCAGATGAGTACAAGTCATGGCATACATCAAACTGCCAACTGCAGATGAGTAAGGGACATGCTTCATGTACTCTTTTTCTTCTTCTATTTTTGGACACATAGCTGAGGATAACTTAAAATGATCAGCCAAGGGAGTACTCACAGATTTTCCATTCTTCATATTGAATCTATCTAAGATTTTTAAAATATATTTTTCTTGAGATAATCTAAGTTCTCGCTTTTTCCTATCTCTGATTATATTCATCCCAGGAATCCTCTTTCCTGCCCCTAAGTCCTTCATGGAAAATCTCTGAGATAAATATTGTTTTAACTCACGAACTATCCTCACACTATTGCTAGCAACCAACATATCATCAACATAAAGTAATAAAATGACAAACTCACCATTTGGAAGCTTTTTGTAATAAACACACTGGTCCAAATCACAGCGAATGAAATGTTGCTGAGTCATGAAGCTGTCAAATTTTAAATACCACTGCCTTGGGCCTTGCTTGAGCCCATACAAACTCTGCTTCAATCTACAATATAGATGCTCTTGATCCAGTTTTGAAAAACCTTCAGGCTGCTCCATGTATAATTCCTCTTCAACATCGCCATGAAGAAAGGTAGCTTTGACATCTAATTGCTCAAGTTCAAGATCCCAAATGGCTGCCAAACCTAACACTACTCAAATAGTGGTCATTCTCACAACTGGTGAAAATATTTCATTGAAATCAATACCTTTTTCCTAAGCAAAACCCTTTACAACTAATTTGGCCCTGTAATGTTGATGACCTCCCTCTTCCTCTTTCACACAATACACCCATTTATTCTTCATAGGTTTCTGATTTGGCAGAAGAGAAACCAAATCCCAAGTTTCATTAGCACGCAAAGACTCCATTTCGTCATTCATCGCCTCCATCCATTTGTCCAAATTTGCATCTTTGCAAGCTTGTTTAAAGGTTGCTGGCTCTGCCTCACCACAAAGCAACAATTCATAATCATAGTTATAAGAAGAAAATAAATTAAAATCATCATATTTCTGTGGTAATTCTCTTTTCCGGGTTGATCTTCTTAATTGAGAATCACTGTCTGATTGCACAACACCTTCTGATTCTATATTTTCTTGATTATGAACACCACTCCCCTGTTCTTGCACATTTTCCTGATTATTTTGTAAATTTTCACCATTGCCATGTTTTTCTACCCTCCTCTGTACATTGATGATAGGCAGATTATTGTTAGACTGCGTATGAACTATGGGTGGCTGGGCACTTGGCAAAGGCTGCGCAACAACTGATGGAGGAAAAACTGTTAGTGGAGACATTCCATAATTCAAATTGTGCACTAGGGGCAGTGAAGGTAGCGATATAGTTGAAGGCTATGTAGAATAATTTGAAGGCATCAAATGATGCATAGGTGGCGGTGTATAGTATGGTAAAGGCTGTGAATGAGAATTGATAGGCAATGAATTTCTTAAGGAATGCGTATTATTTGTCGAAGGCTGCGTGCATGAACTTGTGAAGGCAGCACTTGAATTCCAAGAGGGTGCGTAAGAGTGTCTAAAGGCTGCATTTGGTGTATGGTTGGCAGCGAATGAAATGGTAGAGGCTACGTTAGGTTTTTTGAGGGCATCGCCTCATTTCCTAGAGGCTGTTGTGTAACAAATGAGGGCAGCGATTCATTGTTAGGAGGCAGGGAATCAAATAATGAAGGCAGCAATGGATTATTAACAGGCTGTATTTCACTTAAAATGGGTTGTGCTGTGACTATTGGAGGCAGGGAATGAAATATGCCAAGCTATGAACTGCTTAGTATAGGTTGTGTGCTAACAACAGAAGACGACATAGCAACAATAGGGGATGACATAGCAACATTTGAAGGAAGAGAATTTGAAGAAATGACTAAGGGTTGGGAGAATGAAACAAAAGTTTTCTTTACACGTCCATTATCAAATAAATCAACATTAAAATATTCATCTGAAGAATTGTCCAGAGGCTGCAAACTTGGGAATTTTTTCTCATTGAAGACAACATCCCAACTACGAACAATCTTCTTTGCAATTGGATCCCATAGCCTAAAACCAAGTTGATCTTCTCCATAGCCTAGAAAAATGCACCTTTTCGATTTGAAATCGAGTTTTGTTCTCTGTTCTTTTGGAATATGCACGAACGCTTCACAGCCAAACACCCGTAAATGATGATATGAAATTCTGACCCCCAGCCATCTCTCCTCAAGAATGTCAAAATCTAAATGAGATGGTGGGGCACAGTTGATCAAATATACTGCATTGTTGCACGCCTCTGCCCAAATATGTTTTCCCAACCCGGCATTGGAGAGCATACAACGAGCTCTCTCTAAAACTGTCCGATTCAACCGCTTAGCTGCTTTGTTTTCCTGAGGGGTGAATGGGACCACCTTTATTCTACGAATGTCATTATTTGCACAAAAATTATCAAAATCCAAGGAACAAAACTCTCCTCCATTGTCAGTTTTCAGACATTTAATCTTATGCCCTATTTGATTTTCGACAAGAGCCTTGAAATTTTTAAACTTGGAAAAAACTTCTAATTTTTTATTCAACATGTAAATCCAAACTTTCTGAGTATAATCATCAAGAAATGTGAAAAAGTAATTGGTACCACCACCAAATGAATTTACCTCAGTAGGACCAAAAACGTCTGAATGCACAAGTGCCAAAGGAGTAGTTTTCTGATCATGGCTTGTCCTCAAGAAGTTGGCCCGACTTTCTTTTCCATAGAGGCAATGTTCACAAAACTGCAAATCCACTGATTGCAAACCGAGAAGCTAATCTCATTGAAGCATTACTTCAAGCACTTTCTTGCTCATGTGACTGAGCCTATTGTGCCAAATTTTAGAATTGTTGTCTATGACTGTCATAGCAACTCCCACTTCACCATGGCATTTTAAAATATAAAGATTACCCAACTTCTTGCCTTTTGCAATCACTAAAACCCCTTTTGTTACTTGCCAATTTGCTAAAGAGAATTTAACATCACACCGAGAAGCAATTAATTGACTGACAAAAAATAAATTTCTTTTCAACAGAGGAACATATCTGACATCCTTTAAAATCCATTGACTACCATTTTTTAAATTTAAAATTATATCACCCTTACCAACAATTTCACATTCCTTATTGTCACCAAGGAAAACCTTACCGTAAACACCACCTTTAAAAATTTTAAAAGTTTTCCTGCATGAAGTAGCATGGAAAGAAGCTCTAGAATCAAGTACCCAAGAGTTTGCAGTCATGTCTCCAGCAGCCAAGATTAAAACTCCATCATCTTTTTTAGCTGCAATGTTTGCTTCATTGTTATTGACTTTGTCCTGTGCCTTCTTATAATTCTAGCAATTTTTCTTTGTGTGGCACGGCTTGCCACAAAACCAACAGGAACCCATTTTCTCTCTTGACTACAATCTAGATTTTGATCTCCTTTGATTATTATATTTGCCTCTTTCTTTACTTCTACCTCTATTCCTAATACTTACAACCGTTAATGCCTCACTAGATGAGGGTTCCTAATTTTTTCTTCGCATATCTTCACTCAGTAAAGTGGCTGCAACATCATTGAATTTCAGCTTGCTTTTGGCAACCACCGAAGTGCTCACTGCCATCACAAGACCTTCCTAGCTATTTGGTAAAGAATACAGTAATAAAATAGCTTTGATCTCATCATCCAAATTAATGCCTACAAAAATCAGTTGGGTAACTAAAGTATTAAATTCGTTCAAATGATTGGACATAATCCCTCCTCGCATTTTTAAATTATACAATTTCTTCATAATAAATACCTTATTGGAAGCAGATGCCATTTCATACATTGAAGACAATTTGTCCCACAACTCCTGTGTTGTCTTCTCTGTAGAGACATTAAATAAGACATTGTTGTACAACGACAGGAAGATTTTAGGTCTTGTTTTTTTGTCCAGCTTCTCCCATTCTTCATCTGATAGAGATCATTTCCCTTTGGCTTTGCCAACCAATGCATTCGAAAGATCTTGTTTGATGAGAAGGGATTCCATCTGCACTTTCCAAAGCCCAAAATTTTTCCCTAAAAACTTTTTGATTTTCCACTTGTCTACATCTTCCATGGCTGTAGAAGTTCTTCATAATTTCCTGCACCAAATTTCTCCAACCTGCTCTAATACCAATTGTTGAATATAATTATAGAATAAAAGTGAAAAAGAAATTACAGAAAGTAAAATATTAAAAATAATCACAAATCAAGAACAATAGATTTATCATGGTTCACCATCAATTTGATGGCTACATCCACACTTAGGGATCATCTCTTATTATTCACAAGTTTTGAATTAATTACATTCAGCTAGTAGCTTCATTATATAAATTAGTCTCCAATGAATTAATGGAAAAATACATTCGAAAATAGACAAATTCTAAATTGGCCACACATGCCAATAGAAGTAATTACAAAATGAGAAAGCATTTCGAATTATGAAGGCAACATGTTAATTTGGGCTTCAGTTAACCCAACAGGGACAGCCACAACTGTTGAAGTTGAAATCATTTTTTTGAAGAAAAAAGGAGATCACAGTGAAGGCATGCATAACTAGCGAAGGAAACGTAAGTATATAAGGTGAGTTTAATTATTTGTTTCAATGGGTAAATCTAGTGAAAGAGAAAAAAAAGTAAGAGACGTTTTAGAAGGGGAGTTCTTAGAAGTTAAGAAACAAAAAGTCATAATTGTCAAAAGATTTACATAGGGCTTTAATAGAAAAATAGGACAATCAATAAGAATTTATGATCTTTAAATTGAATTGATTAATGTTAAAGAAAAGAATGAAGAATTAGAAGAAAGATTAAAGTTGTTTGATGAGATCAAGAAAAAAATAAAGATTTAGAAAAAAATCTAAAGAGATTAGAAGAAGAAAATATCAAAATTGAAATAAAAGAATGAATGCTTGAAAGGAAAGTCATTGGTTTGTGATATTAAATGTGGTACAAAAGTCTTGGTTTGTTTAATTGATAAATCAATTGGTTTATGTGACATAGCTAATGTTGTTCTTAATGAAGAATGTAAAGATGAAGATGAGGTTGATAATGTGATTGAATCTTCAAATCATGCTAATGAAAATAATGTTGGTTTGAAAATAATGAGAAGAATGGGATATAAAGGAAAAAGATTAGGAAAGTTTGGATAATGAATGAAAAATCCAATAGAACTAGTTATGAGGCTAAAATATGAAGCCTCAGATATGTAATAGGTAAAGGAAATAATGTTATAGATTCAACAAAATTTGTTCAAGGAGTGCATTGTGTTTAGTGTCCACGTTGTAGCAGGAAAGGACATACAAAGAATATGTGTTGGGATTTACGTCCTTGTACAAAATGTTGATTGAAGAATCATTGTGAAAAGATATGTTGGGAAAGAGAGCGAAAGAGTGAATCAATAACAAGATGCATTCAAATGAATTGTGGATGGAGTTATGGATCAAGTTGGAAAAATATTGTAGGTGTGTTGAAAATTTTGTATAGATGTTCATATGGAAAAGATGAAAGAAATCAAGAAAAGTTTGTTGGTCTTGTAAGACATCAAGGAAAATGGAAAGCTACAAATAGCAAGTTTGTAGAAAAGAGTACTTCCAGTTTGAAGTTATGAAGATTTGAATATCAAAGTTTGAAGGACTATCACACTAGTTGGAAGAAATTGGTGAGAATTGAAAAGAGATCCGCAGATCTTGAATATAGTTTGAAGGTATTATAAAAGAAAATAGTAACTTAGTAGACTTTGAAAATGATAAATGTTGAAGCATGTGTGGTCAAAATTAAGGGGGAGTGCTGGTTATGTAATTTCTCTCACCTTAATGTTATGATCAAGTCGACCTAGAGTAATTAATTTGGATAAGGATAAACATGGAAAAATATTAAATATTTATAAGTTGGCCTAAGATCTAGAAATATCTTTGTAATATTAAAGACCTCTATAAAAGAGGTAGATGCAATTACTTATGTATCATCAAGGTGTAAGAGATCAAGTTGTAAGAATGATCAAGTGATTATCAATAGAAGGATGTGAATGTCGCAACATTCAAGAATGCAATCAATTGATGGATTAATGTTAATAGTGAAACAACACATTTGAGCAATGATTGTTTTTTTATGTGATTGATTTTTGAGTTTATGGGTTTGATCTATTATGTGTATTGATATATATCCATCCACCACCATCACATCAAAGCCAGAAGAACTCTTCATAGCTCCTCAACCACTCATGTCAAAGTCTTAATTAGTGAGCAGACCCCAAATATCACAATGATTACCAAAAGAACTAATGTTCATGTGCAAATCCTAGAAAGAAAATAGGAATGTAACCTTGATTCATATCTATTTCAAATAATGTAATCATCACTACTCCATTCTCACTAGGTTTTCCATGCAACAAAGTTAATTGAACCCTTGAGTGATCTCTACCTTTAGCATCATAGGTTCCACCACTTCTTCGATAAATAGAAACTAACCTCCAACTAAGGAATGAATAATTCCACATATTTCAATAGACACAAGGGAGTGTGTGGCACTCAACAATCCATCTAGAGGATCCACAACTATCATCAACCTACCACACTCTCAACAAAGCTAGCAACTTTTACACAAAGTATCATAAATATACTCTCAACAAAGGTATCAATTTTCGTACGAAGTATCATAAACTGTAGACCTCAACCATGGACCCAATTTTTTTTGAAAAACTAGTCTATGTACAACTATAATTCATAACCATGTTCTCATTGAAACAATTCAAGGGAATTTGGAATTGGCTTACCAATTGCTTGTTCAAATTGCTCCCCAAATACAATTAAAGGATCACCAAAGCAAATAATATATAAGTTGTAGGTTTAATATTGTTCTCACAACATATCATAGTATGATCTATCAAATTTTTTGTAGTGAATCCAATCAGCTAGTCATGCTTTTAACATTGCAACCTACCTTAAACATCTTTATCCACTTTGATCATGGGCATATATTCCATGTTATCCATTGCTAATCAGGCATAGGACTAAGATATGATATTTGGAGGATGCAAGTGAAGAAAAATAGAAGGTACAACAAAAGAATAGTTCAGACCACGAAGAGGAAAAATGGCCTTCATTGACATAGTCTGAACTACACCAAAAAATCAATGACACTTTCAAGTTGTAATATTTTTGGAAGAAAATTTCTAGTATTTTATTTTTTCTTTCAAAATTTTCCAAACCAAAATCATTTGTTGTTTTAGATATTTCCATCATGGTTTGTAGTTATGATTAGAAGTTTCCTTTGTCTATCATTGTAGATTGTTACTTTGTATCTACTTAAACAAGGTCGTTGTAGCCATTTTGGCATCAAATAGATTAATGAAAATAGTTTATTTTGTGATGTATCATTATGTCTTTGTTTATTTTTTCCTTTGCTCTTCCTATCCAATTGGTATCAGAGCTAGATGATATCATAAAGTTGAAACTTGTTAATAAAGAGAAGGAAAATTTGTGATTGTTATTGAAGCTACTAAATGTGTTGAAGTTGCCAAATTAGGAAGGAGAGATAATATCATGGCATCCAACAATAGTTTAACTTAGCCTCAGATTCTATTATTTATAGGTAAAAATTATGATACATGGGCAATAAAAATGAGGACATTGCTTTGTTCACAAGATTTATTGGTGTAGACATGTAAAATTGACCTAACACTTATCACACATACTAAATGACATTGTTGCATCATCAATATTATCACTAACATATATCACTGCATTTCACATCAATTGCATCTAAAACCCTAATTTCCCCTGTTAGTTGAATAATACAACATTATTTAATTAAATTAGATTTTCATCATTTTTGACTAATTAAAAGAAATCATTTATTTAATAAAGTCATAAAACCCTAGAATTTCTACTATTTTTTTTTATTTTTTTTATTTTTTAACGAGGGGAATCGGGTGCAGCACAGCCCCCCTATAACCCCCCACCGCCGGTAAACTTTTTACCATGACCGGCAGTGCTAGCGGGACACACCAACCGGTACCACGGGAGCACCGAAGAGTCAAACCCATGGTGGGCACTCTACAACAGGGAACACCTTAACCAACTGGGCCCGGACTGGCGCCCCTAGAATTTCTACTATTAATTGAATAAAATGACAATATTTAATTAATTCACTTTTTCATCAATTTTGACCAACTAAATAAATTTTGTTTATTTAATAAAGTCCTAATCTCACTTTATTTTCATCCTAATTAATTAAATAAATACCAATTATTTAATTATGTCACTAAATCACTTTATTGCCCTAAGTTGATTGAATTATTAAATCATAATAATTTAATCACTTTCCCTCCAAATTTGAATAAATTGAATAAACTATTCAAATTATTATAAAAAAATCAAATCAAACTAATACAACTTTGTTTGCAAAAAAGTCAAACTTGATTTTCATGTTCAACTCCCAAAAAGGATTAATTAATTAAATCAATTAATTGAATTATCCTCACCAACTTTGAGAAAATTTCTCTCAGCATGATTTCCTCACCAACTTTCTTCAACCTCACAAATCTCTCTACATAATTTTCTCATTCCCATTGAAGGCTCAAATTGATTTCTTCAATTTCAAAGATTGCTCAACAAGATTTCTCCAATCACACAAATTGTGTAATCTATTGCATAGATTATTCATGTCTAAATCCTGTCAACATCTTTTGACCATCGATCAAGATATTCTATTACACAATCCTAATCATCCATTTCAAATCACATTTTCTATGTAACAAACCTATTTCCTCACAAAAAGGATTGAAGAATCAACCCATTTTGCACAATGAAGTACTACCAATATTGATAATCACCATTGATAGAGCTTCAACATTTCTTTGATCAACCAACATCCAACACATAAAAAGCTTCTTGCACACAACAATAGAGGCTTTGTAGTGATATGAACAACCCAACATCATGCAAATACACTTTGACATGGGATGGTAACTTCTCTTTTGCTTTGAATTTCATTGTGATAATGGTAGGATTTCAATTATGTTTTCAATAGCTTAGAAAGTCATTTCATGAGTGAAGGAATAGATCTACGATTTGTGTTTTTGATTTAGATTAGATTCTATTTCATTTGCATTGTCTCACTTAACATCTATGATTTTCTCCCTCACACATTCTGACACACCAGATGGGACCATGGTCCCCTAAACTAATAATCTTGTAAGAAAATTTAGAAGTTATAGGTCTTGAAGGAACTTTTGAAAAATCTTCACGGACAGGTTTCTAGAAGTTGTTGCTCTGCATTTTACAAAAACCATGCACTTGATCCTAAAACTAGTGCACTTGACCCTGAAACTAGTGCATTTTCCTTTTTCTAGTGCTTTTGTCTATTGATAGAGGGAACGCTTGCTTTTTTCAAGTGCCTTTGTCTTTTGACAAAGGGAACACTCGCTGATTTTTCTACACTTTTGCTCTGTCAAACCTGTGTCTGAGATCTAAATTTTTTAAATTAATTTCTAATGCTAAAAATGCCTATTTGGAATGTGTGACAGGTATTAGTAGTTATGTATGCAGGGTCAAGAAACTACTAACACCTTTTCTATAGGGAAGACGAATGGTCAAAGAACTTCAAATTTTCAAAGCTTTTTTAAGTTAGGAATTCATTTATTTTGGTGCATAAAAAGAACACTATTTTTTTAAGTGCTCTAAAATGAACCATTTTCAATTCTTTTTAAGTTAGGAATCTTTCATTTTGGTGCTTAAAAAGAACCTACAACAACACATTTTTGTTTTTAAGTGCTCTAAAATGAACCATTTCAATGCTTTTTAAGTTAGGAAACTTTCGTTTTGGCGCATAGAAAGAGCAACTACAAACCAAACATTTCAATTTAGGTGCTCTAAAAATGAACTATTTCCAAGTTTTCATAGTTAGAGAATTTTCATTTGGTGCTTAAAAGGAACAATACAAACAAACATTTAAATTGGTGCTCTAAAAAGTTTTTTACTTTCAAAGTAACACTTGGAATGTTTGATTTCTGTTTAAATGACCAAAACAATTTCCTTTTGTTGGCGCACACTCACATTTGTTTTTGTTGACCAAATAAGACTGGGATCAATTTAGAAACACTCAAGTTTTGGGCTTAAAAATGAATAAATCTATTTTTTTATATTGTAACTTTACTATCTTAAGTGATTGATATCCCAAATACTTCATATTGGTGCAATTAAAAAACAAAAAGTTATTGCTATGCTTTTCACACATTATTTTGGGGATGGCACTACATGAGGTGCTTAAAAAGAATCAAATTACGATGAATTGTATTATGTGCATTCAATGTTCGGAAAGCTAGATGGTTGTATTTCCCCTCATACCTTTTAGTGATCTTGGGTGAGGAAAAACATCTTGAGCTTTGTACCTTTATTTTAAAAGCATACCTTTAGAGGGCCTGCCTATTGAGATACATCCCGTGCTAGAGAACTCATAGGCGACCAAAGCAGTACTCTCATTTTGGACCACTATATAAATAATTGTGGGTGTGAGGAAAGTTCTCACCCGTTAGTTGATGTTGTTTTATATTGATGTTAGTCTCCCCCAGTATCCTATGTGATATGTAAAAACCCACAAGGGTTGGGAGGCCTCTTAATTGAGAAAAATGTCATATGTATAGACAAATAAAACTCATAACCCAAAAATGTTACTAAGAGCCAAATGTTTTAGAAGCTACCCCTTTATCCAAAAAAATTCTTTGAAAGTGGTGCATCGAAATTTACTTATGAGAAGTTACTTGCCATGTCTGAATTTAGGCCCGCACCATAAGTTGCATGTAAAATCATACCTTCAGAGCATGATGCAAGCCTACCTAAAAGGATGGTTTCTATCTCTAGGGTTGTAATGTTTTTTTATGTAAAACTTTCCAAAAACATTCAAAAAAAGTTTTGACATCAAACATTGTGCTTGAGCTAAAAGGAACAAATCGAAAGAAACACTTTTACATGATGGTTGAATCACAAACCCTTTGAATTAGTATATGATTTTAAGAGAAACCCTATATTTTCACTCCTTGAAGGATCTCCTTAAAGGTTTCCAAATATCTAGGCTTTAATTTCAAGCTACATTGGCTCAAAGTAAACATTGGAAACTATGGCTTGGGTGTCATGATTTCAAAACTTAAAACCATAGACATTTAGGTCACACAAGTACATGCTTGTTGAGTCAGTCCAAGTTGTTGTATCACTTGCCACATCTATAAATAGATCAAAACATCTGAAAAATACAAGGAAAACATCAATGCTAATGCCAAAACACATAAACTAGAAAACCAATTTTACATAGAGGCCACTTCTACTACCGTTTCCAGCGTACTTGATCTAAAATTGGGTGCACTTTCTAGAAAAATCCTACTTTTTCTCTCTGTCCTAGAAACTTCACTAATGAAAATCAATTGTATTTGAAAGAATCCATGCACTTGATGCAAACCTAGTGCACTTGCTCCTATTCATCTCACACTTGCCTAAAAACTACTCATTGCCAAGAAAGCTCACTTTTGATTGAGTAATCACCACATTTGATAGAAACATATATAGAGGCTGCACATGACATTTCAACTCACACTTGCTTCTCAGAAACCCACACACTTAACAATTTTCAAGTTGTAGTTGATAAATCTGGCCACTTTTTCACACATTCTATCACTTTTGCTCAAAAACTATTGCCATTGCTCTGTCCTATAGAAAACTAGAAAGACAATCCAAAGCTACTTACAATATCCTTTTTAGAAAAAAAACAACTGGAAACCCATATAAGTTATATAGTCCTTCATCCACCCTCAACATCCATCCTACTTTTTTGAAATTAGAATTGAAACAAAAAAACCTAGATTATTCCTTCACTCGCACTTCTAAGATATCAACGATTACTTGGAACTTGTAGATAGTTCAAGTAATATTTTTTGCAACATATCCTCTAGAAGGAGAAGTGAGATATCAATCTGGGTCTTTCAATATTTTTACTTCCAAGAATAACTAGTGTCACCTCCAAACAACACTCAAACCTTAGGGTCTTGAGCTTCAGAACAAACCATATCAAAACATCCACACTCTCACCATATGATCATTTGGTGACCCATTGCTCCAGTTCAACAATCGAAACTTATATCACCAATCCTACAACCAAGTCTCACACACATTAAAGTTGAAAAAATTGATATCATTAGTAGTTAAGGACCTTCATATTTGAGAAAACTGAAACACCTAAGTAATGGATAAACATAGTGAACATCTTAGATAAAGAAGAAGAGAAAGAAAACCTAGTAGTCAGAAGACCCATGTTACCTCCTCCTATGTGGCAATAGATATACACCCTTCATGATCTATGGAAAGAGAAAAATCCTTAAGTGGAAATCCATACCCCATCTCTCAAAGAACCATCCTACCCTAATGTTTTCCAACTAGACCATTTCTACATCTTGAGAAGGTATCACACTTGTCAAAATCAACTAAACCATTTCTACTTGTGCTTCTCAATTGGCCAACCACCCTTAGATCTTCAATAGAAAATCCAAAAAAAAAGCATTTCATTTCCCTTAAAACAAAAAAATGCAAACAAACACATTCTCTTTACATAAGCTAGGAGTCACAAAAATGTTCGCACAAGCTTGGCAATTCTTTATGACAACTACAAGATCACAACATAGGAAGAACATGGAAGCGAACAATAAAAATGTTGGAATCTCACCAAAAAACACCACAAATGACAAAGGTGGCCAATGGGGCTATAGGGCAAGTGATCTTGAAACAACCCAAAAGAGACCCATGCACAAAGACACATTTAGTTAGGAGGAGCTAAACCACAAATGATAAGAAGTGATAGAACAAAACAATGAGGACCCAAAAAGAGTAGTCATAGAGCAGGTGGGTACTGAGGAGGAAACAAATGATGAGGAACTATTCAAACATTTTAACAACCCATAGGTACTCAAACTAATGGACAAATTGTTGAGAAAGGACCCAAATTTGTACTTCTTTAAGTTAGCACAAAGTGGTGCTAAATTACTAGTACATTTTAACATGGAGGCCGTCAAGGATCCTAATCTTATTCCCTTAGGGGATAACTTAGTCTTAAGACAAATATCAGAACCTACGAAGATTCCAAACATGCCACCTGTATTCTCACAAAATGATGGTCAACCCATTGAAAATCCATTGTATAGAAAACCAACTTAGATCGAACAAGCGATAGTGGCACAACAGTATCAAGGAGGTGCATCCTAGTACATACCATGGAACAACAATCCACCTCTAGGACAATATGTACCTCAAAATACTTTGAATGTCAACCCTACCAAAAAATTGTAGTACCATTAACAAGGTGGACCACAGGGTCCCCTTCCAAATCAATACCATCAACAAGGTGGATGACAGGTTCCCCTTCCAAATCAGTACCATCAACAAGTTGGACGATAGGGTCCCCTTCCAAATCAATATCATCAGCAAGGTGAACCACCTCAATCAATAGTACCACCAACAAGGTGGACCATAGGGTCCCCTTCCATATCAGTCCCAACAACAATGTGTGCCATAGGGAACCATTCTTTAGTCATCCCACCAACAAGGTAACCCACCACCACATCATTAGGGAAACCTTCAGTATAGTTTGTCCCAACAACAAGGTGTTCCATAGGGTACCCTTCTTCAGTCATCCCACCAACAAGGTAACCTGTTAATACACGATCAAGGAAACCTTAAGTATAGTCTGTCCTAGCAATAAGGTGTGCCACAAGGTACCCTTTTCCAGTCGTCCCACCAACAAGGTAACTCGCCAACACATCATCAGGGAAACCTTTAGTATAATATGTCCCAATAGTAAGGTGTGCCACAGGGTACCCTTCTTTAGTTGTCCCACCAACAAGGTAACCCGAAAATGCACCATTAGGGAAACCTTCAGCATAGTTCGTACTGACAACAAGGTGTGCCACATGGTACCCTTCCCAATTTGTGCTACCAACAAGGTGTCTCACTAATGCATCAACAGGGTAACCTTCAATA